>JZKD02S1714660.1:47459-62159 GCA_000966675.3 Picea glauca
AATGAACTAACAGATTCGTTTCCATCCATCTTAATGCCTAGCAATTTAGTTTTCAGGAACAAAATGCGATTTGTGTTGCTAGTTTCATACAATGATTTGAGAGCTGTCCATGTTTCAACAGAAGTTGTAGCGTCTCTAATATGTGGAATTATTCTATCTTTAACTGACATGCACAACAATACCTTTGCTTTGTTTTTGCACTTCTCCCAGTCTTGGATCTGTGTTGCTGTCGCACCTGCCGCCGCATCAAGTTTCAGTTCAGTTCCCTTCGCAATGTTCCCAGACACCATAGCCCTCCATGAGCGTCTGCATCTTGAATTTCCAGTTAATGAAGTTCGAGCCATCTAACTTGTTGGCTTCGTTGAGGTAGGTCTCTGCCAGTGGATTCGCCATCGCTGTAATTTAGTCTCTGCAAGAAAATCACCAAGGATATGCAATTTTTTGTCGAGTGTTGAGCAGTCCGTCGCTCCGCCTTTCGAATCCACTGATCCAACTATATTTCTATTGTCAACTTAAATCATGCATGCATCCACCTTAATATCCAAAATCTCCAACTTAACTCCCTCTTCACCTCTTTATAAAATATATCCACTTATGAATAAAAATTCACTTTTAAAATAATAACCTCCAAAATAAACTTCACCTCTCTGATTTAATAAAAAAAATACCCACTTCAAAAATGTCCACTTTAATAAACTTCAATCCTCCACATACATTCACTTTTAATAATATATAAAAAAAGTGGATAAACTTTACAAACTTTATAACTTCATTCTCATTATTTAAATGCTCCAAAAAAAAGTTTTATAACTACACTTTAACATATATCCACCGTATGCAACAAATATCCACTTAACATAAAACTCACGCATGCCCCAGAATTAAACTCCACTCACGCATCCACGCATTCAAACTCCACGCAGTTGTTATGAATTAAACTCATTAAAATAAACCACGCTCCAACCTCACGGTGCATGCACCCAAAACTCACGCAAAAAGCTAATTAAACTCACGACTTACTTTTTCACGCAGCAAAGTTTCTCGCACCTTACGCTTCAGTTGCCTGCAAGAAGTCCGCACCTCACGTGTATTCCGGCGTTCGCACCTTTCGAGTGGTCCGCCTGCGGGAATTTTTCCGTCTTTTTATTTTTATGCGCGCAAGGCTGAGTAGTATTCCCCCGCACCCTACTAGAGGAGGGACCTGCGAATTTCAAGAATTTTCGCACTTCCTCTTGTGGCTCTGATACCAAGATAAAATATACGAGAGCAAAACAACAAGGTGAGGCTACTTTCACTTCTTATTATTCAATGAAGACGGATTAAATCTTTATATAGGAAAAGACTCTCCCGAGTCGGCTACATGCAAACAAAAAACAACTAGACAAGTGACTCTTAACACGCCTACAATCGACTCTCACAACTGATGCTTATAACTAGTGCTTACAACTAGTGCTTTCTCCATTATTTCCAAGCTCCTCATCCTTCTTGCTATTGATTTTAGAAGCTAAATAATTATCTATGAAAACAAGGGATGGAAAGTTTGCACAAGACTTGTAAGACGATACATTCGTTCTCTCTCTATATAAACACATAAAATTGACATCCAAATACTAACTTGATATTGTATTTAATGTCAATCTGCTGTCTAAGTGAAACCAAATACTAACGCGAATAGGAGGACAGGACCGTGGTACTGGTGCTCCATGAAAAAAAAATTTGTTGACGGACAAATGCATGTGATCTGTCTCATTCGTTCACTAGTATGCATCGCTAGATTTGAGCAGAAAAGGGCCCGCGTTCACGTGGGGCTGGCTCTGCAGATTCAATGGAAACCCCAAAAACTTTTGTGATTGTCGGCTTTCACAGCTTCATGCTAATGGATTTAGATTTGAACAGAAGAGGCCCCGCATTCACGTGGGGCGGGTTCTTTAGGTTCAGTGGAAGACCCATAAAACTTTGGTTGTTGTCTGCGTTCATAGCTTCATGTTAATGGAATTAGTTTTACATTAATGGCGCTGTTATAGAGCTTGGTGAAAATAAACAGTGAAAAACTATCCACCCACTATAGTCCTTTAAAGTTTGGACAGGTTTGATCTCCATAGAAATATAAAAGTTTTATCCTAATGTGAATTGATTGTAAGTTTAACCAAACGCTGTTGGTCAGGCTATGGTCTGGTGGGATGTGATCCGTCGTCTGGTAAACGAGTGAGAGTTTACTACAATGTTTCGGTTGTAAGACTTAATCATAAGTTGTTGGTCGGGCTCTGGTCGGTAGGGTAGTAGACTAGTGGGACTCTTGTCTGGCAAGAGACGGAATTCGAACCCGTCACTTCCAGGTTATGAGTCTAGCGACCTATCAGGAATTTATTACAATCAGAAGGTGTTTTTATAAATTTGTGCAGGGAAAGATTACTAGTTATTTAGGAGATTAGTATGCAAAGTTAATTAAAAAACAAGATATTGGTTAAATGTTTTATTTTTTGGTTTTTTTTTGTTGGAATATGTAAATTTGGACAAAATTGTTATTTTCTGTTGTTTAAATTGCATTTTTCAATAGATAAATGAATTCAGTTGGCTAAAAAATTTCCTAGACACTTGGATTATACAAACTTAATCACTCAAATCTGCAGATCCAACCTTTTCTCACCAGAGTTGGACAAAATCAAATAAAAAAAATCACCCAAAACCTACCAAAAAAATAAAAAAAAAATACAATAAAAAAAAGTGAGAACACTAGTATATTCCTTTTTTTAATATAATTTTATAATATTGCAAAATTAATAAAATAAGTACTACCGACTTCCCAGCCTTCTATAAAATACAACCTATAACATAGAATTCTATAAAATACAACCTATAACATAGAAAATTTGCCAGTTTTGATTATATAATTTAAATTTTTTTTAAGATTGTAATTTTTAAAGGATGATAATGGTAATGAGTATTTAATTTTAATAATTAAAATAGAAAATTTTCAAGTTTTGATTATATAATTAAAAAAATTAAAAAATGATGTAAGATTGTAATTTTTTAAATGACGATCTAATGGTTATTAAATTTATTTTGTTTTAAAATTTTATTTGTGTATTTAAAAAGTCCTAAGAAAAAACATTATTATATTGTTATAGTTTTGTAAAGGTAAAAAGTTAGGAAAGTCCGTAGTGGAATGAATATTTGAAGTTTAAATATAATGAGGGTATATGAAAGACATTTTAAGGGAAAGTGTTTTGATCTCTCTCCTTTTAGTGTCCCAAAGATGACAAATTCTTTCTACCCATGAACTTTTAGGAATTGTTTAAAGTCTTCTTTGACTATGAATCTCATGAGAGTTTATTTTTATTTTAATAGTATTTGATTTTCTTATTTATGCTAATTAATCATAGAAACATTTTTTTATCTTCTAGATTAGGGTTGATCATCTCCTTATAGTATCTTAATTTTTTTTATCCTCTAATTTTTATTGCATCACAATATATCCTTAAATTTAGATGTAATAATAGTTTTAATTACATCCCTATATCTCCTTAAATTTAGATGTAATAATATTTTTAATTACATCACAATATCTCCTTAAATTTAGATGTAATAATGTTTTTAATATTAGATTATTAACATTGACATCTTTATATCAAACTCACATAAAATTTCAATTGATTTTGAGTGGATTTTAAAATATTATTAGAAATCCTATTTAATAGGGTTCTCAATAAAAAAAAAAATCATATTCTTTAATATAGAAATGATGGAATAAAAAACTAAAACCACCCTAAATGTTTTCAAAATACATTTTTTAATCATAATATACATTACAAAAAATACATATAAACACAAATGGTATATTATAGTTTTAATTATTTTTCATTCATTTATATAATTATGTCCTATTAATTTACAAATATAAAATTAATATAAATCAAAAAAATTATATAATCCTCTAAGAATATAAAATTGCTATAAAGTGTTTCTATCTAATATCTAATAATTGTACATTAAAAATTGTTATTAAATTATATAATTATATATCTGATTTAAAAATATAAATTAATATATATCAAAAAACTTATATAATCCTATTTTCTTTCGTTACAAAAATATAAAATTGGTATAAAGTGTTTCTATCCAATAGAATATTAATTGTACCATGAAATTGTTATAAAGTCTAAAACTTATATAATCTTATTTTTTTTCATTACAAAAATATAAAATTGCTATAAAGTGTTTCTATCGATTAAAATATTAATTGTACCATGAAATTGCTATAAAATCTAGTCTAATCTCTATCTAATAGACGAATATAATAAAATAAAGTATGGTTAACAAAATATAAACTATAATTGTAACCATGAAATTACTATAAAGTCTAGTCTCTATCCAATAGACGAATAATTGTACCATAGAAAGATAATAATATGGTTAACAAAATGTCCATTCCAATTTGTACTACCAACCTAGTTTTTTAAATATAATTCTAGTTAAATAGTTATAAAAAAAAAACTATTTGTACTTACAAAAATACATTATTTGTAATTACCAAAATACATCATATCAAAGAGTTACACGACTAAACCATTAAAGCATTTGATACTAAAATACATTATTTGTAATTACCAAAATACATCATATCAAAGAGTTACACGTCTAAACCATTAAAGCCTTTGATACTAGAATGATCTACGCTTTGTCAAAATGCTAAATGTGAATTATAAAAAAAAAAACTTGGCATTCTTCAAAATATTATTTTGGATGGAAGAAGTTTTGTGGAGTATGGATTCAAAATATTTGATAAAGAGAATTTAGAATATTAAATATTAAAATAAATAAAATTATTATAAAATATTTTGAAAAAAATAATAAATAAAATTTAACTTATTATTATATATTATTGTTATTTTGTTTTGATTTAAAAATTAAATTTTTATGGAGTATAGATTCTAAATATTTCATAAAGAGAATTTAGAATATTAAATATTAAAATAAATAAAAATTATTATAAAATATTTTGAGAAAAATAATAAATAAAATTTAAATTATTATTATATATTATAATTATTGTGTTTTGTTATGAATATTAAACATTTTTATAAATTAAATGTTATTTTTTTATTCAAAATTACAAATCAATTTGATTATAAAATTAACACATGTTTAGTTGATGGCTTTCATTAAAGTTGGTAAGAGGAAAAGTATGTCTTTCGCTCAATACAATTTTGAAGCCTAACAAGATGAAAAATAAAATTCTACTCATTTAAAAAAAAATCATTATTATTAAGAAGGTAAAGAATTACTTGCAATTTTTTAGAATTTTGTTTATGTGCTTGAAAAGCATTAAGAAAAAAATCATTATTATTAAGAAGGTAAAGAATTACTTGCAATTTTTTAGAATTTTGTTTATGTGCTTGAAAAGCATTAAGAGAAGCTTTCCAAGATACAATAGTTTTGTTGAGTTAAAATATTAGGAAGGTTGGTAGTGTGACAAATATTTTGAATGGCAATCCAAGAGAAAGTGTTTTTCATCTTCAACTCTCTTATTGTCACAAAGATGACACTCTCTTTCATCCCGGGGCATTTTAGGAATTGTCAATTTCAGTATGGAGCTCATGAGAATTTGTTCTCATTTTAGCAATGTTTTTTTTTTTCTTTACACTTGTCAAAACAAAGAGATAATTTTAATCTTCTAGATTATGGTTGATTACCTTCTTATAATACCTTAATTTTCTTTTTTCTTCTAACTCTTTATCAAACCACATTTTCTCCTTAAATTTTGATTCAATAATATTTTTAATAGTATCCTTATTGTGAAAAATGGTCTATTCCATGATTCCACAATGGATTATCCAAGAGTAGGCATCTTTAAGCCATCCCCACTTCAACCAAAGGTGGTTATGGTTGGAAATTGAAGCAATTTTAGGAAGCCTCTTGTCTCCCATGTTGTTTAACTTGTTCTTATACATTAGGTATCTAGTCATAATCTTTCTCTTGATGGGGGAAAGGCTTGCCTCTAAGAGGAGGATAGGATAAGACATATTTCATTTAATTTTGAGATTAAAGGTTATAAAATTATTTCGAATTTGCTCTATCTTTCTCCATGATTCTTGAGAGATATTGAATCCCCAAAATTCACATCCATATAGAATAGCAGGAGTAACAATAGTCTCAAAGAGGAGTTTTTATTATCCCATATTCAAGGATCGACTGATTTACAATTGTTTTCAAGCCCATAATAAGCTTTCCATCCTCTTTTATCTTTTTTTCAATGCTATAATTCTAGTTGTGCTTGTGGAAAATATTGATTCCTGCATGATATTTGTTTGAAGTCACTTCCTCCAAGTTGTTAGTTCCAATTTTTCGATTTTAGTTATGCATCTAGAATAAAAATGCATTACTCTTACCAAAAAATTTCTCACAAATTTTACAAATGTGGTATTAAACAATATCATTCTAGAGATATCATTAGCATTATTCCTCATTAGTCCCCGCCTTCCGACAATGATTCAATTTTTATTTAAATGTGTTTTGACTTAAATCTTGAAATTATACTAAAATTTTCACTTAGTTTTGAAAAATGGTTTACTTTATTGGATGAAGGGTTTGAAAAGACTATTTTCATATGGTTTTGACAATGTTTGTTAATAAAGAAAAAAATTTATAGAAATAAATAATCAAAAAATTGAAAAATTGATAGTGTAATAATATTGTAGAGGCATTCTATTAATAAACGTAGAAAGCATATAAATTCTTAGAAACTACTACATTATGTACAACCACTTTGTTTTCACCTTGTTGTGGAAGGCATGGTTCTTGATCAACTTGTGCTTATTTCTTCACTTAAGGTTTGTTCATAACTTCACTTTAAGTTACACTATATTATATGTACAACTAAGTCCAACACAACCATGTTCACTCAACAATAGGAACATGCCTAATACTTATACTTTGTAAATATTTCAATACTTAGCCAACACAAAGAAAAGGAAGGAACATAACATTCATCCAAGGTAAGCAACTAGACTACATAACTATAGGTTACAACCCACATGGATTCCTTAGTCTTATTTATATTAAGAATGTTACAAAGTACAACAAAGAAGGGTCAACTACCTACAACTCATTTACAGACCATAATTACACAAAACACAACTACATACAAGAACAATGAATCCAACCTCTGAACCAACCATTCATGTCTTCTTCTTCTTCTCACTTAGTTAGTGAAATTCCTCCTATTGTGACAACTGTGAACTTAGCACCATCCAAAAAGCTCTTTCAGATTAGAATGAATGACCGATGCCTTTCTTCTCTCCTTAGCACCTTTGTGGCATTACATTTTTATATGAGACTTTCCTTTCACTTGCAATCCCCTTAATTCTAAGATGGACCCATGTGCCATCCGTCAACTTTATTTCCTTTAGTTCCTTGTCTGCCTACTATCTTCATACAACAAGTGTGCCCAATTGCACCCAGTGCATACAAGAACACTCGACATTGCACCCAAGTGTGTCCAAGTGCATCGACGTGTGCCTAACGTAACACCAATGACTAAGGCATGTTCATCCCTTTAGGTCTACACATTTGTATCGTGCACCCAAGGCAACCCAACTTGTATAAAGGAACCATGGGATAGTTCACCACTTTAGCCTTCATTCATTGATTAGATATACAACGTCTAGCATTGCAACCTTCTATAGCAACCCTCCACACCCACCTAGACAATGTGCCTACTGCGATCTGAAGGTGGAGGCCTTACACCTACTCACCACAAATTCTTTGTTCTATCGAGCCATTTAGTAATTTCAATGGAGAAAAGGCTATTTTAGCACTAACATACTTAGGAAGTCGTTTCACTTCCTTGGACTAAGATGCCACTATTTACCGTTCTACAAATCTTACTTGATACACCACCATCTATTGGCCTGCTACATAGCTTACTTGAAATATTATTTTGTTTTCCTAATTGAGGAATCCAAAGTGGCTAAAAGAAAGGCCTTTCAATGGCTCCAAAGAAGATTGTTACTGTGTTTATGAATAGAGGTTACAAAGATTTTTCATGTCTTATTTAAATGCCAAGGTTGCACAACTAGAAAAACCAAGTGGTTTAATAAAATCATCAATCTTGGGTCCCCAACTTATAAAATATATGGAAGCCAAAATAGGGAAAAGATCAAAGATAGATTTAATAATGGGATTTCACTAGGCATTCATTCTACCACTATTAAGTATAAATACTATACATTACAATATTGGCATTTACTTATTATTTTGTATGCATGTTTCCATCTAACTCGTTTACACACAATTAGTACAATGCATGGAATGAAGGGGATAAGTGTCACAAGAATGACACACAAATAGATGACAATATATTATCCCCCTCTGAGGTCATGGGATTGCTTTCATCCTTGATCCTGAAAAAATTTCGAAGCTATGACAAAAATCCAACCATTATCAATGCTCTCAATGTATATATGGACACAATGAGCGCCCACATGGACAAGGCCCAATAGTAGTTGAAGAAGAATGTGGCAATGTACATCCCCACCGTGACCAACTTCATGGACATCCTAGTGGGAAACAAGGTCTATTTCGACAATGACACAACGCTGAAGTAAAATCTAGCAAGTTCTCTAGAGAACATACACTTGGCCCCAGAGAGCCTTAGCCTCAATAAGAGCATCAAGTTGTTGAGGACACACTCTTTCAAGATCTTTGGGTTGACCTTCCCATTGTCAACATAGACCTTATACCTCTACAACAACGTGTACCTCCTTGGCCCTTTATAAGTCACAAGTTTCTAGTATATCCAACTTTTGGGCTATTGTATATTCTCTTGGGTTATTTCCCATCATTAAAAAAAAAACGTGTACCTCTACAACAAGTTGAGCGTGCTCAATTTTTTGTCACTAAAAAATTATTATCTAGAGAGATTCTTCCTATATTGTATGTATCTATTATTCAAGCCTATGAATTTGTTTTTCTCATACTATCAAAGGAACGATAAATAAGTCGTTCCCTAAACAAATTCAAATGATTAATCAATTTATTTGTACACAAAAACATAAGTTTTCCCTTCCAAATTCCATTTCATGAGACAATTGGAAAAACAAGAGTATTTATTAAGTCCCTAGAGTTCATTTGATAGCTTGTCTTTGTTTCAATTTGTTCTACAATTGGGGAATGTATAGAAATGTGTACGCATATAGTCGATGCCCATAGGGATTTGGTTTCTATAAACCAGAGTTTTTCCAAGGTTAGGTTAGAGCACAGTCCTAGTGCACGAGTACCCTATCATTTAAGAATCGAAATCTTGTTTTATTATGAAGAACATACAACAAAGGTCCACAATGATTATGGAATTTTGATTCAATGAGAGGTATAATAATATAACATATTTTAACATTATTTTTATCAATTTATAAACAATTCCAAGTCTTCTTTGATTTTCCATTGAAATTTTGTGAAGTTAATGGGAAATTAATGTCTCACAAAAGCAATACAATAATGGGAAATTAATGTCTCACAAAAGCAATATAATAATGGGAAAATAATGTCTCATGAAAACAGTACAATATTATATCAATGTATTTTTAGAAAGAAATCAAATGTCCTAACTGTGTCAAGATTAGTCATTTTATTATTGTGGAGTTGATCGGAAAATTATATGTTCCGCTAAATCAATATAGGAACATTGAGCGAGTATTTCAATACTTAGTCAACATAAATCAAAGGAAGGAACAAAACATTTGTCCAAGTAAAAAAATTAGATTACACAATGATAGGGGACATCCCACAGAGATGCCTTAGTTTTATTGATATGAAAAATTCTACAATGTACAATAGAGGAGGGCTAACTACATGTGGTTCATTTATAAACTACAATTACACAAGGCAGAAATGTATATAATAAAGGTAAATCTAACCCATGAAACAACCGCAAGTATACCTTCTGAAGGTTTTTTCTTTTTCTTCTTCTCACTTAGCTAATGCAAAGCATCCTATTGTGCCAATTGTAAACTTAAGACCAACCACAAATCTCTTTTAGACTAGAATGAATGACACCTCCCATCATTTCCATGTTCAAGAACACTAAGCATCGGTTAGAAGATATTATCTATATTATAGGAGTCAAGAAAGGTTATCCCATTTCCCCTACCCTTTTTGGCATATACATTGACAAGTCAGAAAGTTGTTTGGAAGAAGTAGGTTGTGTCATCCCAATTCTTGTTAGTATAGTCATAATTATTCTACTTTAAACCAATGATATTTTTATTATGGAAATAAGTCACTGTGATCTCAGAAAGCAACTAATAATCCTAATGGATTTCTACTCTAGTATGAGTATGACTATTAACACTGACAAAATGAAAGTTATGATAATTAAATACAAAGATTACTTACAATACTTTTGTATATGAAAACAACAACTTGGAGGAAGTGTCTTCATACAAATATCTCTAGATCGATATTCATTACAAGATCAACTAGAACTCTAGCATTGAAAAAATGATAAATGGACGGTGGAAAGCTTATCATGGGCTTGAAAAAAATTGTAAATCAATGAACCTTTGGATATGGGATAAGAAAAAACTCCTCTTTGATAATCTCATCACTCATGTTGTTTTATATGGATGTAAAGTTTGGGGAGGTAGTATCTCTAGAAAATCATGGAGAAAGATATAGTAGATCCAAACAAATTTTATCACTTATAATATCAAAATTAAAGGAAATACACCCTATCATATCCTCCTCATAGAAGAAATCCTTTCTCCCATTGAGAGCATGACTATGACCAGTTACCTACTGTATTGAAACAAGTTAAACAACATGGAAGACAAGAGGCTCCCCAAAATTGCTTCAAACTCTAGCCAAAACCACCTTTGGCTCAAGCATGGATGGAATAAATAGGGGTAGTCTTAGATAAATAATTGGGGAATAAAGGAAGATATCATTCTGAAGGATAAGTATAATATTAAAATTATTATTACATCTAAATTTTAGGAGAAATTGTGATGCGATATAAATAATTAGAGGGTAAAATAAAATTAGGTTACTATAAGGAGGTGATCACCAATAATATGGAAGATCATAAGTATCTCTTTGTTCCAACTAGTATAAAGAAAAAAAAATCAACATTGCTAAAATAATAACAAACTCTCACAAGCTCCATAATGAAACTAGGCAATGGACAATTCTCAAAACTCCTTAGGATGAAATAATCTGTCATCTTTGTGACACTAAGACGGTTGAGTATGAAAAACACTTTTTCTTAGAATATTCGACGTACACCTTGGTCAAATATCAATTTCAAAATATTTGTCACACTACCAACCTTCCTAACCTCTTTGAACACTTCTCTTAATTCTTTCAAGGACATCAATGAAATTCTAAAGAAATCCTAGTAATCTCTTACCTTAGTTGTAGAAATTTTTGGAAATAAACAATGTAAATAGTTTTGAAATATCCAACATTCCGAGTGGACATCCCACCCATCATGAGGGATAAAAGAAGCTAAGTGATTTGAAAAGATTATGTTGAAAAGTAAATATAAAGGGTTAAAATCAGGAAATAACTATTGGAAAAGGACCATTGTGAATAAAATACAAAATTTAAGTTAATTAAATATAATTGGAAATGTTATAATTAAACAATTTATAATGTAGAAGATATGAACCAATAAATTATTACTGGAGAAGGGAACATGGAATTAAGAGATACAAATTAAGGAGAACATAAGCAATATGGTATTAGAAGTAAATGAGATTGAACCATAAAATGATAGCGAGGATAATGATAATCAAATAATAAATAAATGTGCACAAGCAAGTTAAAATAGAAAGAGATTAAAATAAAATATTGAGTGACTATAAGGAGAGAAAGGCCTTGATAAAAACCAAGGTTTAATTGACATATGACAAACTTAGAGGATGTTCGAGTGAGAGAAGGATCGACACTAAAGGATTTTGTGTGTGTGTGTGTGGGCGTGTGTGTAGTTAAAAAGGAATAAAATATAGGCTTAATGATATAGGTATCGAATGAGGGGTTTCCATGACTGGCTGAGTTTGTAGATATCTTCTTGATTAAATTTATTGGGGTGTTGTTACACACAAAATTTGCACACTTCCTAATGTCGTACTAAGTGTCGCACTTATGTCACTATTTCATTAAGTGTTGCAATTATGTACAGTTGTTTGGTTGAGTGTCATAGTTCCAAAATGACACTTTCCTAAGTGCATCATTTATGTTTCACCACTCCAACACCATGGAATAACACTTTTTCATCATCCTTATCCATTCAAGAGAAGAAAAACCCATTTTGAAGGTTGAAAACATGAATTTTACTCTAAATTTTTGGCTTAGTTGGAGCACTGATTACCCCTTGCTATCACTCAGGGAGTGTCACTCTTAGGGTGACACCCCTTGCTACACCAGCAGGGAGCGTCACTAATTCCTCCTACCAATGTCACTAGGAGCGTCAACCCTGTTAGGGTTGTTTTAACCAACCCCACCTTATTTTATGGTTTGATTCCGATATACCTTTGGTGGTTATGATCAAGGGATGATTCATAGGATCGAGTCTCTCCTTTTTGGGTAATAAATCCTAACTTATGGAGGAAATATATCTACCTTCCCTTGATATTCTAAGTTTCTTGAACATACCAAAGCCTCTATATAAACAAGTTTTCTCAAGGGTGAAGGAGATTAGAAAGAATTAAGGTCTGAAGTATACAAAAAATTTGTTTCATTTGTCAGCATACAGTAAGGGGATGGATAGAAGGAGCATTGGAGGAGGCTTGTAGCACATTATGATTGTAAGCTCCATTATTTCTCATATTAATAAACTTATCATATTTCCCTATTTTCATCTCTTTTCAAGTTTATGTGTGAATGATTGTGGCCTAGTTACAATAGTTTTTATCTAACTTGTTACAAGTAGTAAAAGAAGAGGATAGTTATATTTCTTTGCAGGTAGAATACGTTTGGATATGAACTAGATCCAAAACTGGAACGATAAAGAGAACCGAGGAAAACCAACAAGAAAAGGTGCTTCTTTATTCTCCTCTTCCTCTTTTATTTCATGCATAAATAGATGGAAATCTGGAATGTTAGTGTCCACTTGTTCTAGTTGTCTTAGTTGAAGAAAACCCAACTAAGGGGATCTCAACCTATCCGTAGGGTGATATTTCTCACAACATTTTTTGGTGATTCCATTGGGTATTACTAAAGAAGGACGTCCCTTTCATTTGGGATTACCAAGCTCAATGATCATTTGATGCTCTCAAGCATGCTTTGATGCATACACCGTTCTTACACCCCCCCAGCTATATGAGAAATTATATCCTTTACTTGGCCTCCTCTACTTCCACTATTTCCATGGTTTTATTTCAAGAGGATGACGACGACACATAACATGTGGTCCACTACTTGAGAAAAATCCTCATTGGCCATGAACTCCGATATTTACATGTTGAGAAGTTGGCTTTGGAAACTATTATCGTTGTTCAAATATATCACCATTACTTCCTACTTTGCAAAACCACAGTTATTGTTGATTCGAACCCCATGTATCATATTCTGACTCGTCAAGTACTAGGGGGAAAATACTCTAGGTGGATCATTATTCTTCAGGAATTCGATCTCGAGTTTTCTAAATTGACATCAAAGAAAGATTTGGTATTTGTTGACTTAATCTGTGACTTTCCCCATACCGATGTAGAAACTAAGCCATTTGACTCATTTCTAGATAATCATTGTTCCTCATCAGTACCTCTGATCCTTGGTATGAAAACATTATGCTATATCTCTAGACCAAATTTTTTCATCCTAATGTATCATGTGAGGAACTCCATCACATTCGACATCATGCTAAATGTTATCTTATCATTGGGGACACTCTCTATCACCATGGTATCGATACCATTCTTTGATGGTGTTTAACTGTAGTGTCACTTTTCACTACCGAGGCTTTCAAACCTCTCGCTAACCAATCTGTACATGTACTTTTACATAAAACATACAGAATTGTATAATCACATGCTTAACAACAAAGAGATACATTTTAATTCTTGGAATAAACATATAGTTACTGTTATAATTAGACAATCAGTAATTCATTTACACAGCGGAAAACATGATAACAGATCTAGCACTATCATGATAAAATGTGTTAAGAATATAATTAAACACTCATCTTGTGACAGTAGATAAATCCACCAACCAAACGCAGTCCTTCCACGACCCTCCCAGCCGTAGACCGCACTGCTCCTCAACTCAACAGTGGGTCACCCCCGAGCTGGGACTGAGCTCCACCCTAGGGCAAGGAATCCAGACTCAAGATGAGGTTACAAGGAATTCAATCACACACAACCACCAGGAAGAATGCTCTCCCAGAAATCTTCCACGCTCACTGCCCACAGACCCTCATTCCCCACATGCCTGTTCCACCCCAGGAGAGTGCACCTTCTCTGTCGCCTAGACAGTCCTTCGGCTGCCAGTCTCCCTTACCTTGGGTTACAGGAACAGACCAGACCGGAAGTCTCCGGGTTCTATGGCAGCTACAGGGTTCCTTCCGAGATCTCTCTCCTTCCTCTGCGCACTCTCTCACCTGGAGGGAGTCACTCATAGGCCAACAAGCCTCACGTAGTCCAGTACTGTGTGCCACATCAAACATAGGGAAATTGGACAAAGGCTTCCCAAGAACTGGTTTAG
>JZKD02S1714660.1:65970-125061 GCA_000966675.3 Picea glauca
TCTGTCATAGTATCTTTTAGTCAGGTATTTCTTCTCGAAATACCTCTTAAATTCCTTCCATGTGACCTCTTTCTCTCTGATGTGTTGCACCTGCACAAACTGATCCCACCACATGAATGCCTTTCCTTTCAGTTGATACATTGCAATTCTTCCTTCTGCATGGGAAGAATAATTCTGCAATTGGAAGTATTTCTTCATGCCAAGCAACCATGTCTCAGCATCTTCCTCCTTATTATGTTCTCCATCGAATGTTGGAGGCTTAACCTTGTTCATCTCTCCTTTCAATTCCTCCCTTCTAGATTTCAGATGTTTTCTGGTAGGGGATGGGCTTGAACTACTGTGTGTCTTACTGTCATAATGTCTTTGGGAGCGACTAAGATGCTGGCTACCACTCCTCGACCTACTTCTTCTCCCATGGGTTCTGCGACTCTCCGTCGCACTGGAGTCTCTTCCTTTCTTCGAGTTTCTTTTCTATCCTTTCCAGATTCTTCAAAAATTTTAAGTTTAATGCACCCTGGCGGTCCCTGACTTTCATGAGATTTCGGCTATCATCTTTGCAAGCCTTGGCCTCTCTTTGCAATCCTTCAAGGATTTTCATTATGTGTTCTTCCTTATCCTTTTCTTTTCCATGCTCATTGGAGTTCGATCCTTCGACTCCCAGGTTAACATCCTTTCCTTTCCGTTCGCCTTCTTTTTCAGGGGTAATCTGCACTCATCCCCACTCCATACTCGGCGTTGATTAACTGGGCTTCTAGCCTTCGTTGAACTCTACACACGCACTCTATGCAATTAAATTTGAAATTTGTCAGGCCATTAAACCTTCACGAACAATCCACAATATTTATAAACCGGTTCGGACAAAATAAAAGACATTTCGTTTTAAACAAGTTTCTTGAACTAGAAGTATTATGTATCTCTCCCATTTCTTTGCGTTTGAG
Source organism: Picea glauca (assembly GCA_000966675.3). NCBI lineage: Eukaryota > Viridiplantae > Streptophyta > Pinopsida > Pinales > Pinaceae > Picea > Picea glauca. The sequence goes on from JZKD02S1714660.1 coordinate 66,909, forward strand.
GCAATTTCCAAACAGTTCTGGCACTCGTCAGTCTTCTGCAATATAACACGCAGACAACTCGAATTTGTCAAGCCTTCATCTCTTGACAATTCGTCATATTTCATAACCATCGATGTTTAATAAAGTGTTTCAATTTCACGAATTGTCTGAGCTCTGTTCATCTCTATATTTTTCGAGTGTTCGAAACTTCAGTTTTCAGTATTTCGAAACTTTCGGAACCTTGAGTTTCGGGGTTTCGGAGTTTCGGTACTGGAGAACTCACGTTTCACTCTCCTTCCCCACCCCTGACTTCCGAAATTCCGATTTACCTTATTCTACGGATCTACAGCACAACTGTCGCCCTCAACCGTAGTGGTACGTGGTGTGTTTCAGAGGATCCTCATCACCTTCGGTGACATCATTAGGGTCCCACCACTCTTGTCATGTATTCCCACTCGTGGGCACATGGTACTCTTCATGCGTCTGCATGGCACATCTCCTGATTGAAGCTTCGGGTGTCGGGGTTTCATGATCCCCGACGACATGAGTTCCTATCCTCCCGATCCCCGATTTACCGATGCGCCTTTTCCTTAGCCCCCGGCTATGCCGAGGTCCATGTGACCGCCTCTCATAAGACCACAGTCTTTTACTCTTATCGGGGTTTTGGACTTCCCAATGTCCAAATGCACATGTCCTCAAGATTCGCGATTCTCCGAACCCCGATTTCCGATGGATGACTCTTCTATCGGGACTTTCCCCGATGGTTCCGATGGCTGCCACTTGTCCACGTCACCGACTCAGTCATGGCCCCACACTGTTTTCTTAGCCTGTTGGGATATCGCATTTCGCGATTTCAAGTTGCAAGATTATCCTATCCTCAGGATCTCTGATACGTCGATTTCTGACTCTCTTCGAATTTCGGACATGCGTCCTAAATGATGGACGGTTTAGATCGTTGCCAGGACTTTTACTGTGAAAATTCCCGACCTCCTGACATCGTGGTTCTCGATATCGCGATTCCCGATTTCCTGAAATGGGAAATCTCACGACACGTGTCCTCCGTCTTTCGGACGATTTAGATCTATTTTGGAGCTTTTGCCCCTAGTTTCTGAGGTTTAACCTTCAGACACCTCCCGACAGATCCAACGGCTATCGGGTTTTCTGGCTGAGATTTGATGGGCCAGACGTTTTCTAACTAACTCGGGATTTCGCGTATCGTAATTTCCACCCTCCTGTGCCATTTCCAAAGGAATTTTAATCCTTACGCACATTTTTCCAGATCTGACGGTCACAAGGGCTCGCCTTCCCTCCCAAACAGATCCTAAGGTTCTAACACCATTGGTGTAGAGACCTGTCTCTCCGTGGCCATAAACCACACTGGCTGCAGTTTCACTGCACCGTAAACCTCTTGAGCTCGTAAGCGCAGTCAAGCAACTACTTGACACTCTGGAACAACCCAAGGTCCGAAATTGGCCATTCCAGGTCCAATTTCTCTTCACCTTCTTGGTCCAAAGACTGTCCCACTGGACCATCTAGGCTCAATGTTGAAACCTTGTCTCTGATACCAATTTGTAGTGTCACTTTTCACTACCGAGGCTTTCAAACCTCTCGCTAACCACTCTGTACATGTACTTTTACATAAAACATACATAATTGTATAATCACATGATTAATAGCAAAGAGATACATTTTAATTCTCGGAATAAACATATAGTTACTGTTATAATTAGACAATCAGTAATTCATTTACACAACGGAAAACATGATAACAGATCTAGCACAGTCATGATAAAATGTGGTAAGAATATAATTAAACACTTATCCTGTGACAGTGGAGAAATCCACCAACCAAATGCAGTCCTTCAACGAACCTCCCAGCCGTAGACAACACTTCTCCTCAACTCAACAGTGGGTCACCCCTGAGCTGGGACTAAGCTCCACCCCAGGGCAAGGAATCCAGACTCGGGCTAAGGTTACAAGGAATTCAGTCACACACAACCACCAGGAAGAATGCTCTCCCAGGAATCTTCCATGCTCACTGCCCACAGACCCTCATTCCTCGCATGCTTGTTCCACCCCAGGAGAGTGCACCTTCTATGTCGCCTGGACAGTCCTTTGGCTACCAGTCTCCCTTACCTGGGGTTACAGGAACAGACCGGACCGGAAGTCTCCGGGTTCTGTGGCAGCTACAGGGTTCCTTCCAAGATCTCTCTCCTTCCTCTGCGCACTCTCTCACCTGGAGGGAGTCACTCACAGGCCAACAAGCCTCACACAGTCCAGTACTGCATGCCACATCAAACACAGGGAAATTGGACACAGGCTTCCCAAGAACCGATTCAGCAGTCACAGGCTGTTCTATCGATCAAGATTTCAGAATAGGGCTCCACGCACAAGCTTACTCAACTTTTCCTGGGAAAACAAAGACTCTTCCCCGAAATTGACATGGACATTTCGTTCAGGGAATGCACACACTGGTTTTCTCTCACAGGCAGACTCCATGGCTCTGGACAAGGGTAAACACGCATTCTCCAGCACCCAACATAGGCTTCCTCTCTGGAACAAACATACACGAGGTCTCTTGCAGAATGTCTCATACGGCTCCTGCTTAGGGCAGTCGGGTCGAATGGAATGCGAGAGCCCCCCCCACGACTGTTCCTTTCTGTTTTATTTGCATGCGTCAGGGTGGACATTTGTCACCCTGGAAACTGCATGCGTTCCATCCGCATGCCTCCCTGTACACGCCTTTCCTTTTTACTAGGAACTTAGGATAAAATAATATGCACATGGCTTTTAAGGAAATAATATTAAAATATTATTCTAGGCCTAAGCCCCTAGGCTCAACACTCAGCCCCTTTTCCACCTTCCAACCCCCTAGTTTCTTGCCCACTCTGTGGACGCTCAATCCCCCTTCACTCATTCATCGTGGTCAGTCTGCACTTGGCAGTGTTTATATTTTATTGATTATTCTGCATACATAAAAGTACAACAACAGGCTCCTGGCCCCCAAACACTTAGGCTTCCTAGCCTAACAAACACATAAGCCTTCCAGCTTATACAAAACTTGTCTCACCAGCCTATAGAACATATTTACAATTCATTGCATATATCATGATCTATAACGGGGCTCGGCCTTGGGGACACTACATTAACTCATCAAGAGGTTGAACGTGTATTGAATGATTGTCACTCAAGAGCATGTAGTGGTCATCTTTCTGGGATGGCTACAACTCAAAAAATTCTACATGTAGGGTACTTTTGGCCATCGATATTTAAAGATTGTATTGAAGTCGTTAAAATCTTCCCACCTAGTCAAATATTTCAAAAGAAAGTGCTAAATTATGAGCTTGATTTCTTATGTGAATCAATTCTTTTATTTTATTCAACACTTTGATTCCATCTTAATACACTTCAACAATATCAAATCATAATCGAACAACAATAACTATGTATATGAGTAAGCATGCACATCAACGACACATATACCCTGGGGAAACCCTATACATAGAGAAAAACCCCAACAAACGATATTCCTTTATTGCATTAATAATGTAAGATCACTTACAAATATCCACCATGAATGTTCTGCTCTTAAATATCTTGCCAAGATGACTCTGACCTGACAAAGACCTAAAATACCTTGCTGAAATACACCTATGATATGATGCCTCTATTGTTGATATACAACCCTTATATGTTGCTTTGGTATGCTGCCTCTTTATCACTGATATGTGCCTCTATTGCTTCACCCTTAACCTGCATATCAAAACTGTGTTGAAGAGAGGGGTCGACATCTGCTTATATAGGCTGAAGAGGAGAAGAGGAGAGGCTCGAAATAGTAAATTGTTTGCATGCTTTAATCATAACTCAACTTCATACTTTAGTTCAAACTTAGAACTAGACTTGAGACTAGTATACTTTATTTCAAAAATAGAACTAGAATTGAGACTTCAGTTACAACTCAACATTACACTTTAGTTTGAAAATAGAACTAGACTTGAGACCGGTATACTTTAGTTCGAAAATAGAACTAGACTTGAGACTTCAGTTACAACTCATCATTACACTTTAGTTCAAAAATAGAACTAGACTTGAGACTACAATTACAACTCAACATTACACTTTAGTTCGAAAATAGAACTAGACTTGATACTTCAGTTGCAACTCAACATTACACTTTAGTTCGAAAATAGAACTAGACTTGATACTTTAGTTGCAACTCAACATTACACTTTAGCTCGAAAATAGAACTAGACTTAAGACTTCAGTTACAACTCAACATTACTCTTTAGTTCAAAAATAGAACTAGACTTGAGACTTCAGTTACAAATCGACACTTTATAAGGCAAATAAAAATTCTCTTCATGGTGGATAATTTTACATGTGCCAAAAGCACTAGATCGATACATTTATATCATTTGCAATATTAGGAATATTGTTTTTTTCTAGCTCATAGGAATTTTATATTCAACCTAACTTGTGCTAGGTGCCTTGACTTTTTCTCATGGCTCACAAGGTTTGACTAGGCTCACAGAGGTTGTACGTTCCCCCTGACTTTTGCACTAGTCTGTCTATGCTCACAGAAGTTGTACGTTCCCCCTGACTTTTGCACTAGACTGTCTATGCTCACAGAGGTTGTACATTCCCCCTGAATTTTTCATTAGACTCACATAGAATCTCGATTTTCTTGAATTTTGGTTTGACTCACAGAGGTTGTACGTTCCCCCTGGCTTTTGTCAATACCTCACAAGACTGGTTGATTCTCCAAATCTCCCTAGCTAGCCTCAGGGTGGTCCATATGGCCTCTCATTGGAGGATGACTTTCGATGCTGCCAATTTAACACTCCCTATCAGCGAAGGAGTCATTCTCAGCCACACCAAGATTTCCTCTCAGCTACACAAATTGTCTCGAGGTCAGAGGCTTGGTCAGGATATCAGCTACCTATTCGCTCGTGGATGTGTACTGTAACTTTACAGTTTTTCTCTGGACCAAGTCTCGGATGTAGTGGTACCTCATGTCAATATGTTTTGACCTGTCATGAAATACCCTGTTCTCTATCAATTTTATGCAATTTTGATTATCACAGTGAACCATCATCCTCTTGAACTTGTCACCAAACAACCCAGAAACAATTTTTTTGAGCCATATTGCTTCCTTACTAGCATCACTTGATGCAATGTACTCAACCTCTATTGTAATCTGTGTAATGTATCCTTGCTTCAGGCTTGACCAAGAGATCATAGCAGATCCTAAACTGAAGTAGTATCCATAAGTACTCTTTTGATCCACTGGGCTTCCTGCCCAGTCAACATATGCATACCCATGCAGAAATAAAGCACCACTAGATGTATATATCATACCATAAGTAATGGTCCCTCTAAGATATCTTAGGATGTGCTTTGCTACCACCTAGTGTCTTTGTCTCATTTCAGTCATGAACTGACTCATTGCAATCACTGCATAGCATATATCTGGCCTAGTGTGGATAATATACATCAATGATCCAATCAGCTGCCTATACATGGTGGGATCCACCAAATATGAACATGTATCAGAATCATGCAACTTCCTTAGGTTGGTAACCATCAAAGTAGACATGGATTTGCATTCCATCATACCAAACCTCTTTAGTACATCCACTGTGTATTTTCCTTGTGCTAGAAATATCTCACCCTGTCTTTGCCATACTTCCAATCCTAGGAAGTAATGCATCAAGCCTAAGTCTTTCATCTTGAATTCTAAGGTTAGATCCCTCTTACACCGGGATATTAGCCCTAAATCTCATGTTAGAAAGAGATCATCAACATACAAGATTAGTATAATAGGTTGGTTCCCTCTTACCTTGAAGTACAAATTTTCATCAACATCACTTTTATGAAATCCCAGGCTTTTAAGAAAGCCATCAATCCTGTCATACCAAACTCTGGGAGCCTGCTTAAGACCATAAAAGGCCTTCCTTAGCTTGCATACCTGAGTGCCTTTGTTATGCAGTACAAAACCATCTGGTTGTTCCACAAAGACCTCTTGTTCACTCTTTCCATTCAATAATGTTGTTTTTACATCCATTTGATGTAGCTTCCAACCAAGAACATGAACTAAAGAATAATAGTTCGAATGGAGATATACCTGGCTACAAGAGAAAAAGTCTCTTCATAGTCAATTCCTTCTTTCCGAGTGAAGCCTCGAGCTACAAATATTGCTTTGAAATTTTCCATGCTTCCATCAACTGCGTGTTTGATCTTATAGATCCATTTGGAAGAAACCATTGATTTGTCTTTTGGCCTCGACACAATGTCCCAAACATTGTTCTTTATAATAGACTTGTATTCCTCAAGCATGGAATCCTTCCATACTTTTAATTTATCTGCTTCTTCAAATGAAGAAGGTTCAACATCACTAATGCTTCTCATCAATGCAACATAGCCTCTAAACCTATGAGGCCTCTTCCTTTCCCTGAAAGTTCCTTTGGGAGCAGTTATCTTTTCTACTTCCTGCACTATTTCTTTAAGCCACCCTGGATTCCTTTTGGCTAGAGGTTCTTCAAGAGTTCTTTCTAACACTTCAGCAGGTTCTAGGGGCTCATTACTAGGCCTTTCATGAGGTCCCTCCCTTTAATCCTATGACTCTTCATTTTCAGAAGAGGGTGAAGCTGGTTGAACTTCTTCTAATTCCTGCTAAATCTCTCTAGATTTCTTAAATGCGGCTTCCTCATGGAAAGTCACGTCTCTGCTTACATCTATTTTCCTCTTACCTGATACATAAATCCTGTAAGACTTGGATTTTTCATTGTACCCCACAAAAAAACCTTTCTTTCCTGAGGGTTCCATCTTTGTCCTCTTTTCCTTAGGGCCATGAATATACACAAGACACCCAAATATCCTTAGATTCCCTACTTCAGGTTTGATCCTTGAGAGGACCTCTTCAAGAGTCTTGTCCTTCAAGATAGCATGTGGACACCTGTTCTGAATATACACGGTAGTGGAGGTAGCTTCTACCCATAAAGAATTTGGCAGATCTTGGTCAAACATCATTGTTTTTGCTGCCTCACAAATTGTCTTGTTTTTCCTCTTAGCAAATCCATTTTGTTGAGGGTTATATGGCACAGTCAATTGTCTCTTGATTCCTGTCGACTAACAGAAATCCTCAAACTGGAGAGATTCAAACTCTCCTCCATTATATGTTCTAAGGATTATGATGTGTTTCCCTGTCTGCTTTTCAATAAAGGATTTATACTCTTTGGATTTATCAAATGTGTCACTTTTGTCTTTAAGGAAATATATCTAACATTTTCTTGAGTAATCATCAATAAAAATGACATAATACAAACAAACACTGAGTGAGGGAGATGACATGGGACCACATACATCAGAATGAACCAAATCTAAGATTCCCTGAGCTTTGTTGTCACTACTAGGAAATGCTTTCTTTATATTTTTACCTAGCATGCATCCCTTACAAATTTCATTTTTACTAAGAGAAATAGAGGGCATGCCACATACCATGTTTTGTATATCTGGAAGAGCTTTGTAATGAATATGTCCAAGTCTTTTGTTCCATAACTCACTAGAGCTAGTCGCATCATGAGCCAATTCCTGAACTGACTTTCCTAACATGACATACATTCCTCCACTACGAGTTCCAATGGGTTCTGTTGTACTTAAGTGGGTACCGTTAGCCCATAATAGTTCCTTCTTGACCTTGAAGATCACCTAATATCCCTTTTCCTTAAGGGTTGAAACTGATAGTAGATTCTTCTTGAGCCCTGGAACATATAATACTTCATCAACATGAAGTCTAGCCCCAGATTCCAATCTGAAGGAGATAGAGCCTACTCCCTCTATCTTGTAACATTTGCCATCCCCAATCTCAACATGCTCTGCAAACTATTTTGTCTTGAAATATGAGAGGATCTCCTTGTACCCTGTCATGTGCTTTGATGCACCATTGTCTACTAACCAAGTTTTCAGCCCCATGAAAACTAAACTAGATAAGGCAGAAACCAAGTAATATTCTTTTCTATTTTCTTTCTCATTAGAAGGACTTTCTAATTTTATTTTTTTTGGATTCGTCATCCTTAGTAGTTGAGGCATGATGTTTCCCTTTCCTTGGATATTTCTTTCTAAACCAACAATATTTACAAAAATGACTGAACTTATTACAACTAAAGCATTTAATCTTAGATGTAACAACATTCTTTCCTTTGAATGTACCTTTGGTGTTTGGCTTCCTCTGAGAGCCTTTCTAGAAAGTGCCTTTCTTCTTTCCCTTAAATATTGATGCTAATGCTGAGTGATCTTCTTTCATTGGCTCTCTCCTAGTAGTTGTGTGACTCTCCTCCTAGATAAACTCATGACATAACCTCTCAAATGTGGGCTAAATCTCTCTTCCACTTACACTGGATAAGAAGGTCTCCCATGAAGAAGGAAGACCGTAAAAAATGGCATGCACTAAATCATCATCGTCCACTATCACCCCTGTGACCAAAAGATGATCTCTGATCTGGGATATCCTAGAAAAGAAATATGCCACTGATTCACATTTCTCTATCTTCAAATACTTAAGCTTGTGCTTAAGTGTCCTCTTTTGACTTGGAGCCTGTTTCTCATACAGATTCACCAAGGTATCCCTACAGTGCCTGACAGTCATTAACGAAGTCATTGCAGACATTATACTGTCTTTGACTGAGTCAAAGATGATTCGTTTGGTCTTTGATTGAATTTACCTTAAGGCCGCTCTCCCTGCATTATTCGTGGGTTCCTACACCATTGTGGTCACATACTACTCAAGATCATGCTCCTGCAAGATATTTGTTATCGAGAGCTTCCACACATTGAAGTTGGCAGCTCCTTCGAGCCTATCCTTGGCCCTGACTGAAATGGAGGATGTCATGGACCTTACACTGGAAACTTAATCAAGCCAGCTTGGATCTGTGTGTACTTTTTGTTGCACTTCAACACGTTTAACACGCCCTAAGCCCTGATGCCATGTTAAATTATGAGCTTGATTTCTTATGCAGATTAATTCTTTTATTTTCTTCAACAATTTGATATCAACTTATTACACTTCAACAATACCAAATCATAATCAAACAACAATAACTATGTAGATGAGTAAGCATGCACATGAAAAACACATATACCCTGGGGAAACCTTGTATAGGGAGAAAACCCCCAGCAAACAATATTCTTTTATTGCATTAATAATGTAATATCACTTACAAATATCCACAATGAATGTTCTGCTCTTAAAGAGCTTGCCAAGATGACTCTGACCTGACAAGGACCTAAAAGACCTTGCTTAAATACACCTCTAATATTCTGCCTCTATTGTTGATATACAACCCTGATATGTTTCTTTGGTATGTTGCCTCTTTATCACTGATATGTGCATCTATTGCTTCACCCTTAACCTGCATATCAAAACTGTGTTGAAGAGAGGGGCCTACCTCTGCTTATATAGGCTGAAGAGGAGAAGAGGAGAGGCTCGAAATAGTAACGTGTTTGCATGCTTTATGTTAGCAATAGAATTCACCCTCAGATTGCATAGAGGGTAAGCCCAGTAGCCATTAGTTTATACAATAAATGTAACTAAGTTTTAGGTGGTCAAATGGAGAAGACTCAATGATAATAATGTTCTAACTCAAAAATCTGGACCAACATGCATAAGTGATTAAGGTCTGGAATCAACTTCAGTTAGTAAGTTGGAGTAAGGGTGAATAGAGGGAAGACTTTGGTGAGGAGAGTGTAGAGGTCTACTATGGAATTCAGGTCTTCCAGTAGCCTAAGGAGGAAAAATTTAAACACAAGATCCTCTTGAATTCAAATCTCAAAGAAACTGAAATCAATTATAACAACACTATAATACAACATTCATCATAATATAGTCATAACAATCCATGTGAATCGGTCAATCATGAACTCTCTAAATATCAGAGGAAAATAAGATGGAGCAAGAAAGTTGACTTAGATTAACCAAGATGTCTCAAAAACAAATACATAACCAGAGAACCAATGTTCTTCATAAAAATTACAATAGCAGGGAGCCTGGCTCAACCATTCGACCATAACAAAACATCAAAACGTTCTATAAATACCCAACAATGTTGCAACCACCAAGAGTGTTATCGGATCCCCACATCGAAAGTTTCCAGTCGACGCCTGCTCTGTCAGATTGTGCAGGCCTCCTCATGTCAGATGCGAGCCAAGTGCATTTATGTGCTTTACAAGAAAATATGTCCATAAGGAAGCTTCAGATGGACAATCCGCCTTCACGACTGCTCTCTACATGTTTTCCATTTATGAGGTGAGATGAGGTCTCAACCATCTCCCCCATATTCAATAACTATCTTCATCGGGATCAGGATGAGGCCTGACACCCATGAATGTTCCAGGAGTTGCCCACGACTTCTTCGAGTCAATCCCGGCACCTCGAGGCTCTGCAGATCTTCTTCCATGACCAACACGAGTGTTGTAGGTGGCAAGCTAATAGAGTATGCGTTTTAGACAATTATGTAACTCCATAGCGCTACAGAATGTTTGTGTGATGATGTGGTGAGATAAAAATGTGCTGAGGCGGGGTGATGTGGAGAAGCAGTGGGTTTTTAGCCTCTGTTATTTAATTTTTTCACCAAGGGGTCGAAAAAACACCCTTTGACTGGATTTTGAGGGTGCTTGAGTTGTTCAGACCTCAATGTTTTCATTCTTCCTGTGGAAATAATGGGAAGAATGCCACATGATTTACACCATAATTCTCCTAAGAGTAAATCTCAATCACTGCTTGATTCCTATGAAGCAAGTGGCAAATTCATGTGTTAACATATAAGCTCCATGGGGGATAGAGACCTCCCTGTGAGTCTCTAAAAACTCCTTTTTCAGTTCCAGTCGCCTTCTATGGGCCATGGAGTCATGCTCAAAAAACATCCTACTAAGGATTACATGCCGATAATTACTCTAAACAAAAAGAAAATACATGGGCTCTAGAGGAGCTTATTTATATACAATCCTAGGCTACTAAATTTTTACATACTACTAGGTGAAAGAGAACTTCTACCATAGACATTCAAGTAGCTTCCTAAAAGGAAGACCATTTAATCTATCAGTGATTGATAACAAACGATGCAATCGTGACAACATAACGGTTACATCCTTCAGCTTTACTCCAAAGGATGAAGTTGAGATAAAGCTAGGAGGCTCCAAGGCATGAAGGAAATGCAACTCCATGTACTCGCTGACAGGCTCATAGAACGAGTGGAAAAATCTAGAAAATTTGTAACCGACAACCCGTTTTGCTCCATGGTTTCTCACACATGGTTGAATATCTTTGGTAAGCACAGGTGGATGAAAAGTTGATGTAGGTTGATTGATCCCAAGTGGTGGTTGCTCACTTATAGGCTCTGGGTAGGCTATAAAATGCACCTTCGAATTCTCCTCTTCTTCTTCATGGATCCCCCAAGGATCAGATTCATAATCATCATACACAGGAACCATGAAAAATATCTTCTCTTCATCGTCTTCATTGAGATATTCATCAAAGATGGGCTTCTCTTGGTCAATATCTACAACAACTTCTTCCTCGCAAGAAAGGCTGCTCAAAACATATGATTTAGGGACATAGATATCCTCCACATTTTCCTCATAACAACAACAAACAACATTTTCCTCAGTCCCATATCCAAGAGAAATATCTACTGCAGAAAACATTTTCTCATAGACATCAAAATTTTCAAAAGGGACATGTTGGTCTTCATGAACATCTAAAAGAACAGATACATCTGAAATGATGCCAGATGTTTCTACGCTACATCCATCATAATGAATATCCCAACACCTCTATACCTTCATAGAAAATGCTTTCCTCCACAGTAAAAATTTCATCACAAATATGGTTTTCATGGCTAACAGAATCTTCATGAAACAAGGAAAACTCATCACAATAGTTTTCATAAAGACACTCAGCTGGAAAATAATATTTACAAAATGAATTGAAAGCTGCATGAAAACTGTGCAAAGAGTCGATGCTTGTAATGGGAAGAGATCGACACCAATCAAGAGAAGCTCCTTTCAATGAATATCTGAAAAGATTGATCTGAACATCTTCATGCATGATATGAAGTTGATGAATAAAATCGTGAAAAAGGAGCAAGTGTTCAGCTGGTACTTCCCCCTCCTTTCCTTAAAACTTGGGAAGGCTACATTCACATTCCTCTCTACTGGGTAGTGGGTTAGGGGAACCAACTCTATTTGAAAAATCATAGAAAGCAAACCTCTGAGCCAAGATTTTGTCCATTTCAAACCAGTGGAGTCTCCAATTGATTCTTTAATCATGGAGTCACCATGTGAATGATATGTTGTCTGAAAGTGTCTGGCCTTTGTTCACCATAAAAGGCCATATATGATCTTTGTCGTCCTCCCAGGGATTATTGAATATGGGACAACAAAAAAAAAAAAAATCTAAGAAAGATTTCCCCTTCTCTAATAATCCTCTCTAGGTCAGCTTCAGGTGTAGCCAGAGGTGGCCACAACCGAAATAGTGGAGTCGCTAGGTGCAAGCACAATATTCAATAGTTCTGATATCTGATGCACCTTCAGAATCAGAATCTCGTTGTCATTCTACCCAGGGAAAGGTCTTCAATTTGTTCCCCGACAACGGTGCCAGAAATGTTAGCACTAGAAGTCACCCTCATATTGCATAGAGGGTAATCCCAATACCCATTAATTTATACAGTAAATGTAAATGAGTTTTAGGTGGTCAAATGGAGAAGAATCAATGATAATAAAGTTCTAACTAAGAAATCTGGACTAGCATGCATAAGCGATTGAGGTCTGGAATCAACTTCAGTCAGTAAGTTGGATTAAGGGTGAATAGAGGGAATACTTTGGTGAGGAGAGTGTAGAGATCTGTTGTGGACAACAGGTCTTCCAGCAGCCTAAGGAGGAAAAAATTAAACACAAGATCCTCTTGAATTCAAATCTCAAAGAAACTGAAAGAAATTATAATAGAACTATAATACAACATTCATCATAATACATTCATAGCAATCCATGTGAATAAGTCAATCATGAACTCTCTTAATATCTGAGGAAAATAAGATGGAGCAAGAAAGATGACTTAGATTAACCAAGATGTCTCAAAAACAAATACATAACCAGAGAACCAATGTTCTTCATAAAAATTACAATAGCACGGATCCTGGCTCAACCATTCGACCATAAAAAAACATCAAAATTGTCTATAAATACCCAACAATGCTGCAACCACCAGGAGTGTGATCAGACCCCCGCATTCAAATTTTCCAGTCAGTGCCTGCTCTGTCAGATTGTGCAAGCCTGCTCATGTTAGATGTGAGCCAGGCACAGTTATGTGCTTTACAAGAAAATCTGTCCATAAGGAAGCTTAAGATGGACAATCCGGCTTCACGACCGCTCTCTACATGTTTTCAATTTATGGGGTGAGACGAGCTCTCAACTGCCACCCCCATCTTCAATAACTACCTCCATCGGGATCACAATGAGGACTGACACCCATGAATTTTCCAGGCGATGCCCATGACTTCTTCGAGTCAATCCTGATGCCTCGAGGCTCTGCAAATATTCTTTCATGACCAATACGAGTGTTGCAGGTGGCAGGATGACAACATATGCACTTTAGAGAATTCTATAGCACCATAGTGACATAGAATGTCTGTGTAATGACGTGGCGAGAGAAAAATGTGTTGAGGCGGGGTGATGTGGAGCAGTAATGCATTTTTAGCCTTTGTTCTTTCATTTTTTCACCAAGGGGTTGAAAACACACCCTTTGAATGGATTTTGAGGGTTCTTGAGCTATTTAGACCTCAACCTTTTCATTCTTCTTGTGGAAATCATGGGTAGAATGCCACATGATTTACACCATAATTCTCCTGAGAGTAAATCTTAATCACTGCTTGATTCCTATGAAGCAGGTGGCAAATTCATGTGTTAACACTTTAATCATAACTCAACTTCATACTTTAGTTCTATCTTAGAACTAGACTTGAGACTGGTATACTTTAGTTCAAAAATAGAACTATACTTGAGACTTCAGTTACAACTCAACATTACACTTTAGTTCGAAAATAGAACTAGACTTGAGAATTCAGTTACAACTCAACATTACACTTTAGTTCGAAAATAGAACTAGACTTGAGATTTCAGTTACAACTCATATTTACATTTAAGTTCGAAAATAGAACTAGACTTGATACTTCAGTTGCAACTCAACATTACACTTTAGTTCGAAAATAGAACTAGACTTAAGATTTGAGTTACAACTCAACATTACACTTTATTTTGAAAATAGAACTAGACATGAGACTTCAGTTACAGCTCTACTCTTTACAAGGCAATTCAAAATTCTGTTCACAATGGATAATGTTACACGTGCCAACGCACTAGATCAATACATTTATATCATTTTCAATATTAGTAATATCGTTTGTTTCTAACTGATAGGAATTTTATATTCAACCTAACGTTTTCTAGGTGCCTTGACTTTTTCTCATGGCTCACAAGGCTTGACTAGGCTCACAGAGGTTGTACGTCCCCCCTGACTTTTTCACTAGTCTGTTTATTCTCACAGAGGTTGTACGTTCCCCCTGACTTTTGCACTAGATTGTCTATGCTCATAGAGGTTGTACGTTCCCCCTGACTTTTGCATTAGACTCACATAGCATCTCATTCGTCCTGACTTTTGGTTTGACTCACAGAGGTTGTACACTCTCCCTCTCTTTTGTCAATACCTCACAACACTAGTTGATTCTCCAAATCTCCCTGGCTAGCCTCAAGGTGGCCCATATGGCCTCTCATTGGAGAATGACTGTCGATGCTGCCAAATTTAACAGAAAGAACATACCCACCCTGCTCTACTTCATCCGGTAGTTGTTGTTGAACCATTTTCGAAATGAGGAATTTATTTTATGCAATGTAATCCTACCTCATTCGAGGGCATGGTTATATTATCGTTGCAGTCGATTATTTTACTAAATGGGTCGAGGCTATGTCTACGTTCCTTAACGATGGAAGAACTGTTGGTTTATTCATATTTAACTACATCATCGCTAGATTCAGAATCTGCAAAGCTATCATAATTGATCAACAACCCCATTTCCGAAATCAAATGATGGCTGCCTTGAGTGCCAAATTGGGTTTTCATCACAAACATTCCTCCCCATATTATCCACAATCTAACGAACGAGTAGAAGCTATTAATAAAGTCTTGAAAATCATACTTCAGCGCATGGTGGGGGAAAGCAAAACCAATTAGCATTTACAACTTTTCTCATCACTATGGGCTTACTGAACTTTCGTTAAAACTGCAATTGGATTCACACCCTTCTAGTTGTATTATGGTTTAGAAGCGGTGTTGTCGATCGAATGCAAAATTCCATCTTTGAAGCTAGCTATAGAACTTTTGTCGAACACCTCTGTTGAGGAAGAAAATTCTTTATACTTGAAAATTTTTGATGAGATTCATTGTGATGTTTCTCTCATTAATGAGACATACCAGAAACATATGAAAATTCAATATGATAAGTTTGTCATAGCTTCCACTACTAGCGGGGAAAATCCCCCTATTACTATACTGGGTCGAGGTATAGATAAAGCACTGACTTCCCTTAAAATACGATTGTATTCCTAAGCTACCCCAAAAATATCTAAACTGAAAGAAAAGAGAGAGGAAGGAATTTCAGTAGGCGTACCTTTGGTCCTAACGTCCAGTGTAGACCTCCTTCACCTTTGTAGCTTCCTAGGTTGCGTGTCTCTTCCCAAAGATGACTTGCAAGAACACTTAGGCAAACAATGCTACAAACATACAATCTCTACTTTTTACTTTCATTATTCAGATATAAGCATAGATGCATTAATAAATAAAGATATAAAGACACAATATATTGGGACATGAAAGAACTCTTTTATTCAATACGAAGATAAAAAAGATTACAACCTTCTTATCGGAAAATGCTCCGCGAACCAGGTCCGAGATCCTCTTATTGTTGCTCCAAGTGCATCATTACCATGCTTTCCTCTCACAACCAACTGATCTCTTTGGGAAAAGGGAAAGGATTGTATAAGGAGAAAGGGCTAGAGGGGGAATGTTGAGGCCAAATCTCATAAAGAGCTACAAAACTTGGGCTAGAAGGGAAAGGGATTTTGGCAGAGTTTCTTTGTTCTCTTTCTTATTGTTGTAAATGGGACCCCATTATCTATTTTTATCTGAGAAACCCTCGATAGCCCGTAAAATCCACCAAATTCCTTGCAATTATATATTTTTTTCAACTTTTGGAGGTAAACGCGAACTGTCTAACATGCAGCTCGTGTATGTATGTAAGATAACTAGTATGCATACATGGGTTGTAGTTCAGCAAGGCGTGTACATGTTCCAAAAAAAGAAGGATCCTCAACAATAATTTGGAAAATTGTGTAAGTGGAAAGGCCAATGCCATGTATGCATATGGAGGACATTTTTGGACTATAATAGATGCCCCCTAATGTGTAAGGTCGGAAGAGCAACTAATGGCCGAAATACATTACAATATATTTACTAGTGGGAAGGCACGAAGTCGAGTGATCCCAGGACCAGAGTTCGGGAAGTATCATCTGCAAAACAATGACAATCTCTCTTAGGCAGGCATACCCATGCTCGGGATGAACTAATCATGGCTCCCAATCAAGTACATTGTAGATCCATGTCATATAAATTTCTATATAAAGTGTATTCATGAGCAATACAAAACAGATCTACATCTCAAAATCATTTGATGATATTTAAGTATAATATAATATGCATATTCAAGAAGCATCAATGCCCTTGGCTGGATATGTGAAACTTTATAACTCGAGCAACAACTACAAGATCTTCAACAACTCAGGTAGGAGCACAATAGGAGTGTAAGACTCACTACTTTGAGGTCTTTGACATGTCGTCGGGAAAATACTGGAGGATATCAATCGTCAGGAACATAACTTCATCGATTTTGAATCTAGAATTGACTAGTCTCGAAATAACCGACTCATGAAAGGCAAGAGACAAACTGCAGAATGTTTGACTTAGGTTGGATAAAACTTCCCTTGGAAAAAAACATGAAAAATGATAAGACTCGGGTAGCGTAATATTGGCATAAGTCTATGATACAAGAGGCACCACAAACTCTCCATATGTTTGGAAGAGTAACCGGAGGAGGAAACAACTCTATGTAGAGAGAAAAACTTCCTAAGATTGTACTAGATCCCAATTCTTGGCGAACAAATGGAAGGATGTGGTTTGTCCAAGGGCGACTATCTCGCCATCGAATAAAAGGAAAAAGTATATCATGTCCCTTGTTTTCGGAATATTTGATTTTTTTTGTCTTTTTCAAATGTTTAACGAGCTTGAAAAAGAATAAAAGAATGTTACGTTACAAAGGAGGAACACGTGTCGCGGGCAAGAAAAATAGTTCCAAACGCATGGAACATACTAATGAGCAGGGCAAGGAGACATGTGCAGGATAAGGAAACTCGGGAAAATTCCTCCAAGGGTCAAGGTGTTAGATCAAAAGGGAAAATAGTGCTACAAGGCTTGCATTTAAGGAATGATTTGGAAGGTTCAGTTAAATAGCAACATGAAGCCGACATTAGGCCAAAGACACAAGGATGAGACACGCGATGTGATTAAAAATGACACAAGAAGACTCTTTCCATGTGAAGTTTTACGAGCCCAGAGAAGGTAAGCTCGATGCTTTTTCACGTTTAGCGAGTCTGAAAAACACTAAAAGATGACTACAAAGTGTTCCTTTTTTTGTAATTAGTCTAGTCGTTTCAAAAACGGGTTAAAGTTATACCGAAAGGATGTCTTTTCAATACCATTTTAACGATTATGAGACAAGATCACTCGGCTATGTTTTTAATTTTAAGGAGTCTAAAAAGAATTAACTATGGACTCATAGCCCTTTTCTGAGTTTAGTATCCTTAGCCTGAAAAAGTATAAAATATAACTTAGGAGAACTCTCGCTAAGAGACATGTCTCCTGAGGCGTACCTTTTTCCTAGATAATCTATTGGCCAAAAAAAAAGGTTAAACTTATGCGAAATATATGTTCTTTCTGGACCAATTAACGAGTGTGAAAGGAACAAGGTCACTCGACAATATTTTCGTATTTAGGGAGTCTAGAAAGAGATTAACTATGGACTCTGAGGGGGTTCCTTTTCGTAAGTAATCTCCAAGGCCTGAAAAAGAGATAAACCAAAACCAAGGAGAATGTCCCTTTTTCAAAATTTAGTCCCTTGGGCCCGAAAAAGTGTTAAACTTACACATGTGAATACTCTCCTAGCGAACCAAATTTCCTAGGGAATACCTTTGTTCGTAAAATTAGCCTTTCAGACCGAAAAATGGGTAAACTACCACTAGACAGATGTGCCTTCAAATTTGAGTTTGGAGAGCGTGAAGGGAAACAAGATCGCTCATCAATATTTTCATTTTTAGAGAATCTTAAAAGGGCTTAAAGAAGACTCCAGGGGGGCGTCTTTTCTCAAGTAATCTAGACGAGATAAAAAAGAACAAATAATCTCTCATTGGATGTTGCTTTCAAAATTTAAGCGAGCTTGAAAGACAAAAAACCATGGTCTTTAGGGAGTCCTGTGGGAAGAGCCAAGAATGATGACTAGAAAGAAGAATGAGGCTTCAATATGTAATAATGAAGGGACTAAAAATGACTCCCAAGCATATGGATAACAATCACAGCATGGACGCCAAAATACGACAAAGGATCCACCTAGGGCATCCATGTAGAGGAAGGCTCTACCACCTAATTACAACACTTGTAAAGAACCTCAGAAGGTCATGTGTCACACTTCGGTGGGATCAATTCTAAGGCCAAATGGACCAGGAAATGGATAATGCAAAAATGCAAGTAGGGAAAAACCTAACCTATATGCTAGTTTCGAGGTCAATACCTGTCAGAATGGATCGATACGATGAAAAAATGTCAAAGAAAATAAATGTCTCCAAGATAATGCATATAAGGCCAATAACACTCATCTAGAAGTTAATAAATCCAATATTGATAACAACTTTGTTAAATAAGAGGAACTACTGAATACAAAAACTTGAAAACAACAAACCTAGATTGTACAATATGTACAAGGTACTTCATAGCCTTATGGCTCATGCGTGGTACTAGTTCAGGTAGATTGCGCTGCTAGGCTCTAACCAAGAGTCTCATCGATAGTCAACCTGGAAATTCTTCCAAACGGCAAGAAAAAAACAACAACGATGTAAGTATTCCCATAGTATATAAACCATAGTCATGGCTTCAAGGATAGGCTCATTCGAAGGCAATTCAAAATCTGAGAAATCAAGCGAATGAGGAGGGTTGATAGTCCCAAAGGGAGAAACAAACTTACCATATTGGGGAAAATGGAAAGGATTGTATAAGGAAAAAAATCTAGAGGGGGAATGCTGAGGCCAAATCTCAGAAAAGGATGCAAAACTTGGTCTAGAAGAGGAAGGGATTTTGGTAGAGTTTCTTTGTTCTCTTGCTTGTTGTTGTAAATGGGACCCCAAGACCTCTTTTTTATATGAGAAAAAGATGGTTATTTGGTTTGGGGATCGGAAACAATGGTTGAAATGGTTGGGAAACCCTCGATATCCCATAAACTCCACCGAATTCCTTGCAATTATATATTTTTTGCAACTTTTGGAGGTAAACATGGGCTTCCTAGAATGCAGCTTGTAATACCGCAAGGACGAGCCCTGTTGTAATCATGTTTATGAATTGTAAATCATGTTTTATAGGATGGTGAGCTGAGTATTGATAAGTTGGTAGACTTATGTGTTTATTAGGCCAGAGAGCCTAAGTTTTAAGGAAAGGATGTCTGTTTTTGTATATGTATTATGCAAAACATTAATAAAAATATAAACATCGATGCATGCAGACCGACCATGAAGAAAGAGTGATGGGGGACTAAAATTCCATAGAGTGGGTAAGGGAAAGGGGCTGAAAGGTTGGAAAGAGAGGCTAAGTGTTGATCCTAGGGGCTAAGCTTGGGGGCTTAAGTCCTTGGGAATAATAGTTTATTATTATTCCAAAAGCTATGTGACAAACATGTTTGTATCCTAAGTCCCGGGAGAGGCAACGTATGCAGCTCCAAGTGTGCAAAATGAAACACATGAAGCCCCAGGAAGACAAGTGTCAACCTAGGTGCATGCAGTTAAAAGATGAACATCAGTTGATTTGGGGTTTTTTTCTCCATTCTGTCATCTGTTGTCTGAATTGTGTGACCTTTGCGTCTGAGCTCTGCATATTGCACACAACTCTGAAAACCAAAACCGTGAGACCTCTGATTTTCCGGTGTATTCCCATAAATTCAGTTTGGTCTTTGCATTTGACCTCCATCCTCGACCTCTGCATAATTTCTTGTCATGCATCTTGTAACTGGTAAATCATGAGCCAATTTGTGTCTGCGGTAGAACCAGACACTTGGGTAATCGCCTAAGCGTATTGTGTTTTAGCATCCGGTCATTGCCATTTATGGGACTATGCCCATTTTTTGTTGTGATCGTCATCCTAGTGTCAACTAAGTACTAATGTTGTTGCGGTTGCCCTCACCCAGTTGGAATTGAGTCGAAGAGTGTGTTGAAGAAGTGAGTTGTCAGGCCCGTGGTAGAAAAAGAAGGTTGTCAGGCCTGTGAGCAACTCCTTCCAAGTGAGAGAGTCTACTGGGAAGTGGTTTTTTCCTAGAGAGAGTGCAACACCAGCTTCAGAGCTTTGAGAATTCCTAATCCGGCTTGTTTCTGAGGCCCAGAGAGGGAGATGAAGCACTGATGGATTGTGCTTTTGAAGGTGTATACTCTCGGGTGGAACATGCATGTGGGGAATGAGAGTCCATTATTAGTGGGCATAAGAAGGCTCCTGGAAAGAATCCTTCCAGTTTCTCTATGCAGTTTTCCTGTAACCTCAGCCTAGCTTAGGATTCCCTTGCCTTGGGTGGAGCTTAGTCCCATCTCGGGGGTGACCCACTATTGAGCATGATGAGTAGTGAGGTCTAAGGCTAGGAGGTTCGTGGAAGGTCTGTGCGTGGTTGGTGGAGTTACTATAGTTTCAAAGATAGGTATATGCATGTGTATAATTTCAATTAAAATGCACATATGTGATTCTTGCAATATTATCATGTATTCCATTGCAGTGATATTTACTATTGATTTCAATCATTCAATATGTTAGCAATAATTATATGTTTACTCTTCTTAGCCATTTAACTTCATCTAAATGCATACCACATAAATATGAGAATGTTTCTGCATAGTAGTGTTGCACGCAAGGGGTTTGATGGTCGGGGACGTTACCTAGCTCGCGTATGTACACGGGCTAATTAGTATGCAACTAGTCTGTCTATGCAAGCTGTAGTTCAGCAGGGCATGTACATGTTCCAAAAAATGATTTTTTAAGAAGGATCCTCCGCTGTAATTTGGAAAAATGTGTAAGTGGAAATGCCAATTCCATGTATGCATAGGTAGGGAATTTTTGGACTATAACACATACCTTTGTAGAAAGGAACTTAGTCTGGGTTTACAAGAAATACCACGATAAAATAGGGGCAAGAAAATTGGAACCTATGTGGCATGGAATTCACATCGCAAAATGTGTTCTACAGAAAGGTGCTTACGAGCTGGTCGATTATGATGGAATCCTAAAGGATCCCTGAAATGGGATATATTTGAAAAAGTACTATGCCTAGGGACATCTTGCATATGTGCTTTGTACATTACTGTACCATTTGTTTTGGTTTGATATTTTCATTTACTTTTGCGTGAGAGATTTTGTTTCACCCATACATGCTTATCATGCTTTGTTCTTGAATGCGTAGATGTTGGTTTCCTTTCCCGTACATTTTGGAACTTGGCTTCTGCAACTTGGACCATTTACCATTCTGGCAAGTTGGTGAGTTTAGGAGGGATTTTCCTTGGTCGTGAAACCAATAATGTTGCAGAATACCTCGCAGTGATCGAACTTTTGATCAAGGCTTCCTCTCTTGGTATAAATCATACAATTGTCAATCTAGACTCTCAACTCGTGGTTTGTCATTTGAATCACATTTATTCTATCTGTAATCCAACATTGTTGTGTCTTTATTTGAGGGTTCTCCATCTCGAAATATCATTTCATTACATCAAATATCGACATATATCAAGAGGATTTAATGTTATTACTGATTCATTAGCAAATTACATGTTAGATTGGCATCTTGCACATAGATAAACATTCAAAACCATAAAGAATACATGACAGTGCAAAAAATGAAAAAATTACACTGAGAGATAAGTAGCAGAAACAAAATCCACACACACACACACATATAAAAGTAGCAAAAGTTTGTCATACATATGTTCGAAAAGTGCATAAGGGTAAAAACCATAGGCTACATAGCCTATACATCATCATCTCAAAATCTAAGACAACATCCATCAAGAAAACCTATCAATCTTCATGTGGAGCATGGTGCTCATGATAGTCAATAACTGCTCTAGCCACTTGGCATAGTAGGTGACTCTTTCCCTCAGACACACCCACTACATGTATCTATAAATGACGAGGGATATCTTGAATAGGCAATGAGGGGAATCCCATGGTTAAGGCCCTCGCGTTCCCCTCCACATCCCGAAGTTCTCCGACAACATCACCTCCCTCTATTTCCAAGACTTCCCTGTGCCAAGAATATGTCAACATACCATCAAGATGCACTGGTCCTCAATATTCAATATGAAAATTATTAGTCAATCCCTTTTCACAACAAAAAAATCACATATATCAAAACTTTAAAAAACATAAAATTATGAGGTCATGTTCTTTAGAGTTCAACTTGAAGCATCCCATTATTCTCCCTGAGGGAGAACCAAGTCCGTACTTCCTCGAAAATCCATACCATCATAGGGGAAATCCTCTATCATAGGAAACTACTTCTTCCACCAAGAAAAGAAGTCGGCATCAAAAGAAAAAATTGGACGATCGACCCATAGTCAAGTTGAGAAACTAGTCCATGTTTCCATGCATGGTTCAAAAAATAGATGTATAGGCATGAAAATCTGAGGACACAACAAGGGAACTCTCTCTAGAAAGAATGGCACTAGTAAAGAACCATATCCGAACTATTTTTGTTCTCCGGTCTTACACCTTGTGATTTAGTCCTTCAAATTGGTCAACACACCACCACACGAGTTGAAAATCTTAGGTTCCATGCACTCAACTGCATAAGACATCTATGGGTTGGAAATAAGGTGGGGAAAAGTGATTCTCGACATTTTAGTGATGGTAAAAGAAATGGTGCGGAGAGGAAGAAATGATATCTCTTTGATAGAAATCTTTCCATCGGTCTTGTGGGACCATGCTCAACAAAAATATGAGACATAAATGTTAGTAGTCCTACACATTCCATGAGACTCGAACAATGTAATATGTGCTCCTCACTTTGAGAGCCCTATCAGAAAATATGTACCGTCAATATGGATCTCAAGAGTGAGGACCAACTCTGAAAAATTGTCCGAAGACACCCCACATCGCTATAATATGTTCCAATAGTAGTAGTTCTTTCCTCATACTATGGGTTTTGAAGAATTTCAATAACCCATAGTTCCTTTGAGTATTAATGGTGTGTTTATATTGTAATGCAACAAAATCATCACTTTTGTGCTCTTGTTCCTTCCACTCCAACATGGTGGCAAGCAATATCCTAAAAAGGACAAGAGAAATCATTAGTAAAAATTTGAGGGCAAATGCGTGTTTTTCCATTAAGAAAAACTCAAAAAACAATTCGAATTTTTCACTTGACATCCTCCTAGAATGATCCATAGGACATTGACACCCCCTTTTTTTGATGGACAATCCATCTTCGATGCCCCCCACGATAGTCTAGGGGGTCGTCACTACTCGAGGGCACCATGGAAGCCATAGCCTAGCTCAAATATTGGAAAAACTTGCCTCAAACGAAAAAATAAAACCATGAAAATATAGAGGATGGAAGAGTGCCTACCTAGTCTAGACGGTTGTCGAAATGACGTCCCAAATCTCCCAAAATCAACAATAGAAGAATCACTCAAAAAAGGGTAAAAGCTCAAATTTTACAAGGTAAAGTGAAAATGAATTGCAATTTATCCCATATGGCCATATTTTAACTTTTTAATTAATTCATGTTTACCCACTTTTATAATAAATTACCCTAGAAAAAATCATTTTATGGTTTTGTTGATTTCTATCAATATCTCACACTCTTTTTGTCTAGACTTGGTATATTTGACTAGAAGGAGGACATTTTTTACGACCTCATCTTCATAGGGAATGCTTAGACTTTATTCAAGCTATCAAAAACAAAAAAAATGCCATCTGTCGGGTGATAGTTTGCCCCTTTTTTGGTATTGTCGAACTAACTATGAAAAAGGAATACTCTAACCACTTTGGTTAGAAGAGTTCTCTCTCGTATCGTTTTATACTTTTTCGGGCCTAAGGGACTAAAATTTACAAAAAAGTCAACTTTGGAATTTTCTTTAGGTTCTTTTCATACTCCCTAAACATGAAAAACCACCAAGTTTTCCTTCTTTGGGATCACAAAATTATTCATTGAAAGCCCCATCTCGAATCGAACCCTTACTTCTTCAGTTTCATTAAACGTATGAAGTGGAACTTACCGAAGGTGAGTTATATCAAGCATATGTTATCCTCCTCAAGATCGTTAAAAAAAATGCTACTCATCTATATGGATGGGGGGGGGGAGGGATTTTGGGAAGTGGGTCAAGTTTCTGAAACATTATGACAATTGTTTTTAGTCACCCTTGAACATGGCACATGTTTGCGTTTTGATTACAGTTGGGTAAATCCGTATGTGTTTGAGTCATGCCAATTCCATGTGTCGTAATACTTTTTCGACTAATTCGAAGAGAACCTTTGGTTGTCATCCCATTATTTTTGGGTCTATGCCTCGTCAAGTCAATGTTTCCAAGTCACTTGTCTTGTTGTGCGATGTTCAATTGAACTCTCATCTTCAATCAACCTCTACATCATTATCCATTTTCATACTCGTGTAATTCTGTCCACATTTTCTATATCATCTTAAATCCCTATCCTAATCAGTTTCTTGTCGACGATGGGGGATACATCATGGCCCTCCTTCAACGAGTATGTTCATGTCGACATCAACTTATTATCTAGAAGCCGGACTTAAAAACCAATTAGTGCCTTGTAGCATGCATGCCTCAATGGCATGATTCCTTGCTTTTGATAGTGGTTTTACACCATTGACCCCTGATCGAAAGATTCCAATGAATGTTTGACTTCAACTCATTTATTCACATTCATTGGATTGTACTAGGGTACCTTGGGAGTCATTTTCATCACTAGTGATTTCCATCGCACTTGTTAACGATATACATTAATGGATGGTAATCAAGTGTTTTTTACCATGTTCGACACCAGCATATGTACTCACATGGTTAGAATTGTATTGATTTAGGATCAGGATGAAGACCCTGAGAGCCTTTTTGGAATCTACAGTGTTATGTGCCTAACCAAGGTTGCTATGGAGGCAAATATAACTGATGTACATTATCACATAGATCCACTTGGTTAGGATATTTAGACACTTAGGAGTTAGTTAAGATATACTTGGTCTAATGTGTTGTTAGGTAAAAGTGTGTTTCTTTAGTATGCATTAGTAGGCATTTGTAGTTAAGAAATCTGATGGCCACGATATGTTCCTGACATAGATTGATCTGACGTCGGACAGTTCATATTCTCCTCAATCTTAACGACCATTGATCCATGGATTAACACCCAATTGGTTCATTATCTATATTCAAAGAGAATGAAGGGTGATTTTCTGATGATCGATTGTGAGAAAATCTGTTGGAAAATCTCTCTGTAATCTTTCTTTTGCATTAATCAACTGCTCCAAGTGGCCGCATTAGTTGGGGTCGTGGATGTTTCACCGTAGGGATTTTACAACATCAAAACATCAGTGTGTTGATCTTTAATATGCTTGTGTGAGTGGTTACTGAAGGTTTTCGTCCTCTGTTGGAATTCTTGTGTTGTCGAACATGGTATCAAAGCCCGTTTGAAGACCTGCTCCTGTTGTAGATGGAGATCATGAAGCTGAGTTATATCATCTCCATTTTTTTCCATTTATGTACATTTTTTGGTTGCGAGGACTGTTCCATTTTGTCTGGAGCACTCGTTTTAGTTAGGAACACTTTTTGTTTCACTTGAAAAGGTTTTTGTTTGCCCAAGATACAACCATTTCAGTCAGATCCGGAGGTATAAAGCCTGAATATGCCATTTTAAAATTTTTGCAGAGTATTATTTTGGTTTTATTTCAGTTTATATTATTTGTTTTTGAGTTGCTACTCTTTTATATCTGTGTATTCTCTTTTACCCGTGCCCTGTGCGATCTCAAACAATAAAAAACATATAGGAAAATGTGCATTTTTTGGCTAAGTTAACCGAGATTTAACCCTTGTTGTCATCAAGAAGCAAATTTTTTTTCTTGTGTGATTTTTTTTTTTAGCACACTCTCCAAGGCCGTCTTCCACAATTACAACAACAACACCCCCAATCCTCTTGCTAAACAATACAATATGTTTTGCTAGCCCATTTGGTTAAAATTTGTCTTATTAAGTAAGAGGTCTTGAGTTCAACTCTCTCTTTTTGTTACTTTTTTTGAAAAAGTTCATGCTCAATTGTAAAGTATATTTCACTTCAAGTATAAAAGTGAATCACTGTAAGTAGTTTTAATAATTTATTTTAGAGTTATTTATTTTGCATGTGGATTTTCTTTCATAAAGTAACTTCATTGTAAAAGTGATCCCCACTTCTTTTTATAAAAGTGGGTCACTTCTTAAAACAACTTACACCACCACGTGGTCCTTTGGTTATTGTTTATGCAATTTTTTAAAAAGGGCATAATTTTCACATCCGAAGTCCATTTTTACTGCCGTTATTTTTTAAAACCGCCTAATTTTTTGAGACCTTTCCATCCAGATCATTAGTTTCTGATTTTAATTCCATATTATCTACAGATTTAATATGGATTCTTCCAGTAATATTTTGTTTACCAACACCAACTACTTCCAATGGAAATCTTATATGGAGGATTTATTAAGAAGTAAAGGCTTTTACCGGATTACCTTGGGAAAGGAAAAAGAAGCCATTGATGCTGATAATAAATTCAAATGGACTAATAGGAGTGAATAAGCACATGGACTAATTAGGATGTCCTTCTCTTCTGATTTAAGGTTCCACCTTAAAGAAATTGATGACCCCAATGAAGCTTGGGAAAATATTGAATCTGTGTTTGGTAAACTCAATATTATTCGAGCACAACAGTTAGAAAATGAAGTATTTACTTTAAGTCCAAGTGAGTTTTCTTGCATTGGAGACTATCTATCTAAGTTTAAAACACTCAGAATTTTATGTGAAGAATGTGAGATAAAGATGGAGGAAGAGCTTTGCATCTATCTTATTCTTTCTAAGCTACATAGTGTATATACTCTGTTTCTATCTACCTTTTATGCCATGAGAGAGGCTCTAGGGAAATCTTATCAAAAACACACTCTTGTGTCATTTTCTACTGCTTTGATTAGAGAGGAAGGTAAGATTGTATAACTTGGAGTGATAAGCATTGTAGGTACCTTCAACAAATCCTTATTCGCCCAACAGAAAGATAGACCCAAGAATCACAAGAAACAACATCTAAACTACAACAACAAACAACATAAGGGTCCCAAACCCACTCAGACAACTTCAACTCCTAATGGTGACAAAGAAGAAAAATATAAATATAAGAAGACTGGTAGACATTGCAAATTTTGCGATAAATATGGTCATGATGATTCCAAATGTTTCAAGAAGATGGAAGCTTTAGAAGCAACAATGAAGAAGCACACCATTAGTATTGATTCTACTTCTTATTCTTCTCATGGACATTCACTTTTTTCTTCTGGTTTCTCCTTCAATACAACATATACTTCTTCTTCTGATGAGTGGTTTATTGATTGTGGAGCATCTTATCATATGGCTAAGGATAAAGACATATTTTCTTCTCTAAATGAATGTAACACTAAGAAAATATGTGTTGGTGATGATAGATATCTTAGTGTTGTGGGATTTGGAACAATTCAAGTAGATAATGGTCATTTCAATGATGTATTATGGGTTCCAAGTCTTTTTTGCAACCTTCTATCAGTATATCAAATCACTCATTCAGGTGAAGGTAAAACCGTAGAGTTTTTACCTCACCAAGTTGTAGTCAAGGATCTAAAAGATCCTAAGCATTTTCTTGCAACTGGAATTGTTGATGATATTACAAGGTTATTGTCAAGTTTGAAAACTTTGGGTCATCATCTTTTTCATCAGTTTTTGTTTCTCATAGCGATGACTTGAGAAAACTTTGGCATGAGTGGTTTGGTCATCTAAATTATCTCTCATTGCAACAACTATGTAATCAATAGATGGTGACTGGACTTCCTCTTGTTCCATGCAGAGATGGTGTTTGTGTCGGTTGTGTTCTTGGCAAACATCATCGAGACATATTTGACAAACGTGCCTCTTAACATGCCTTAGGCCCTTTGCAGCGTGTTCACAGTGATTTGTGTGATCCACTTTATACTCCTTTTTATGGGTGAAAATATTTCTTAACTTTCATTGATGACTTTTCTAGATTTACTTGGGTTTACTTCTTGAAGCTTAAGAGAAAAGTTTTTGACAAGTTTTGGCCTGCAAGGCCCTTGTAGAAAAAAAAATTGGACATCAAATTCAAAGGTTAATAACAGATAATGGAGGAAAATATGTGAACAATAATTTTACAAGTTACTGCACTACACAGGGCATCCAAAAGCAACACAATGTTCCATAAACACCACAACAAAATGGTGTTGCTAAGAGAAAGAACCACACATTAAAAGAAATGGCTAATTGTATGATCCAATCTAAGGGATTAAGTCTAAAGTAATGGGAGGAAGCCATCAACTGTGCAAATTACATAGTAAATAACACTCCCACAAAGGTTCTTTAAAGTATAACACTAGAATAATCTTTGACTAAAATTAAACTAGATGTAAGTCACTTTCGTGTATTTGGTAGTATAACATGGGCTCACATTCATGATGAGAAAATGAAAGCATTGTAGCCTAAAAGTGAGAAGTGTATATTTGTTGGTTATTCTAAAGATTTCAAAGGTTATAGACTTCTTCAACCACATTGTAATGAAATTATTATTAGAAGAGATGTTAAATTTGATGAAAATATCTTGGCCTGTGAGCCTAATTCGGTGTTTGTGCCTTCTTCTGTTCCTATTCTGGTGTCTTCTTCAGATGATGACAGTGAGGATGCAAATCCACCTCCGCATGCTCACCTTCCTCCAAATGAGTCCTTTGAACCTGAACTAGCACCAACTCCATTGCTTCCTAGATGGGTCTGTTCAACACGAGAAGCAGTTGGTGATCTTGTCGGTGATCCTTCAAATCAATGTCGGACACATTCATAGTTTCAATGAGGCACTTCTCTTTTAGCTCAAGTTTCAGAGTATGCTTGTGACCTTCTTCGTCACTTTCACATGGACGATTGTAAACCATCCCCTTCTCCCTTGCAGTCTGGAGTCAAGCTTACCGCCACATGTACTTCTCCCGACGTTGATGCCACCCTGTACTGTTAGTTAGTTGGTAGCCTCTTATCGTTGACTCATACATGTCTTGATCTTTACTTTGATGCTGGTCTTGTTTCTCGGTATATGAAAACAACCCATGAAATCCATTCGAAAGCAGTTGAAAGGATAATTCTCTATGTCTATGGTACAATTCAGTTTGGGATACATCACAGTTCGGGGGGGACTCCTTTATTGGTTGGTTTCACTGATTCAGATTGGGACATAAACCCTGATGATTGGAAGTCTACTGCATGTTATGTTTTCAGCCTTGGTTCAAGACCTGAAACTTGGGCATGTAAGTAACAATAGGCTATTATACTTTCTTCAACCTAAGCAAAGTATTGAGAAGCGGTAAATGCAAGTCAGGAAGCCTTATGGCTTCGATATATCCTTTTAGATTTTGGATTCCAATAGCAACATATGACCAACCTTTGGTGCGATAATCAGAGTGCCATAAATATCGCCAAAGACCCAGTTCAACATCAGTGAAAAAAACACATCGAGCTACACATGCACTTCATCAAAAAGATCATTCATGATCAAGTTATTGAAGTGATCTTTTTCCCTACAAAAGATCAAGTTGTAGACATTTTCACAAAGTCTCTTACAAAAGAAAAAATTTCCAAACTTAGATCTATGTTAGGAGTTCAGGAATTTGTCATCAAGGGGGGATAGACTATAATGCCTCCTTCCTTCTCCTATTGTGTCAATATTGTAATTCCTTCAATCCTATACCAAGTTGTTCTCAAGGGGGGATGTTAGGATATTTAGACACTTGGGAGTTAGTTAGGATCTACTTGGTCTAATGTGTCGTTAGGTAAAAGTGTGTTTCTTAGTGTGTTTATTTAGTATGCATTAGTATGCATTTGTAGTTAGGAAATCTGATGGTCACAATATGTTCCCGACATAGAGTGATCTGACGGTTCATATTCTCCTCGATCTTAACGACCATTGATTTGTGGCTTAACACCTGATTGGTCTATGATCTCCATTTAAAGAGCATGGAGGTTCATTTTCCGATGATCAATTGTGAGAAACTCTCTTGTAAAATATCTCTGTAATATATTTCTTTTGCATTAATAAAATACTCCAAGTGGCCGTGTTGGTTGGGGCTGTGGATGTTTCCTCGTAGGGGTTTTATCACGTCAAACCATTGGTGTGTTGATATTTATAATGGTTGTGTGAGTGGTTACTGAATTTTTTCATCTTGTGTTGCAATACTTGTGTAGTTTTTCGTGGCTATGTTGTTGTCATATTGTAGCTCCACTGTGTAAAATATCATGGATACAACCTGATCGAGTCCTGAAGGTATCAATCCATGTTTTATGTTTGGTGTTCGTATCCATAGTCAACTCTTTCATTAATCCACAGTGTATTTGTTGACGGCGATACTTCAAGTCCATTATGTACTGAGCATGGGTATGCCTACCTTGGGACGATTCATATATATGTTGTTTGATTTTTGTTTGCAACTTCCATCTGACTCTCCTATTCCAACAAACCTTGCCACATATAATTCTGTAAAATGTTTCAGAAATCAACGTTCTTTTGACCTCACATTTTAGGGGGAAATATTTTACATGCAAAATTTGCGCATTGCCTAGTGTCGTACTAAGTGTCGCACTTATGTCACTATTTCATTATGTGTCACACTTATGTACAGTTGTGTTGATGAGTGTTGCAGTTCCAAAACAACACTTTCCTAAGTGTCTCGTTTATGTTTCATCACTATGACACCATGGAATAACACTTTGTCATCATCCCTAACCATTGAAGAGAAGCAAAACCCATTTTGAAGGTCGAAAACATGACTTTTATGCTCAATTTTTGTCTTAGTTAGAGCATTGATGCCCCCCTGCTATGGCTCAAGGAGAATCACTCTTAGGGTGATGCCCTTTTCTAGACCAACATGGAGTGTCATTGATGCCTCTTTCCAATGTCACTGGGAGAGTCACGCCCTTTTCTAGACCAGCAGGGAGTGTCATTGATGCCTCCTGCCAATGTCACTGGGAGCGTCAACTTTGTTAGGGTGGTTTTAACCAACCCCACCTTATTCTATGGTTTCGCTCCAAGATACTTCTAGTGGTTATGATCAAGGGATGATTCATAGGCTCAAGGCTCTCCTTTTTGGGTAATCAATCCTAACCTATGGAGGAAATATCTCTAACTTCCCTTGATAGTATAAGTTGGTTGAACCTCCCAAAGCCTCTATATAAACAAAGTCTCTCAAGGGTGAAGGAGATTAGAAAGAATTAAGGTCTGAAGTATACCAAAATTTTGTTTCACTTGTCAACATACAATAAGGGGTTGGATAGGAGGAGCATTAGAGGAGGCTTGCAACATATTATTATTGTAAGCTCCATTGTTTCCCATATTAATAAACTTGGCATATTTCCCTATTTTCGTCTCTTTTCAAGTTTATGTGTGTGATTGTGGCCTAGTTACGATAGTTTTTATCTAACTTGTTACAAGTAGTAGATGAAGAGGAAAAATCTATTTCTTTCCAAGTAGACTACGTTTGGAGATGGACTGGACCCAACACTATAATGATACAAAGAAGCGAGGACAACCAACACAAAAAGGTGTCTCTTTCTCTTCCTCTTCCTCTCTTATTTCATGCGTAAATAGATGAAAATCTGAAATGTTAGTGCCCACTTGTTGGAGTTTTCTTAGTTGAAGAAAACCCAACTAAGGGGAGCTCAACCTGTCCGGAGGGTGAGATTTCTCGCAACATGTATTTTTCTATCTCTAGTGCTTCTATAATGAACAAGATGAGTAATAGGGCACCGAGGTCAAGATTTTGGTTTGGTCAAAGAAAATAAGGTGAATAGATTTGGACCAACAACTCAATGGATTTTATCATGGGACTCCCAAAAGAGGGAAACAAATCATTCACCTTGGTGGTTGTTGACCCTCTTTCAAAAGATACTCATTTATGTGCTCTAGCTCATCCCTTCACTCCTTCCTCGATTTCCCAATACTTCATTGATCGGATCTTTAATATATAAGGCATTCCCACTTCTATTGTCTCAGATCGGGACCCCACGTTCACCAACAAATTTTGGTAGGATCTATTTAAACTTCAAGGTACATAGTTGAATATGAGCATTGCATATCATCCCCAAATTGATGGCCAAATAGAAGTGGTCAACAAGTTCTTAGAAACTTATTTGAGATGCTTTTCTTTCGAAAACCCACACCAATAGGCACAATGGATTCCCCTTGCAGAATGTTGGTAAAATACCACTAATCATAGAATTGCTAAAATGACACCATATGAAGTTGTTTATGGCCAAAACCTCCTATCAGTGGCATCCTATGTACTAGGCACCTCCAAGTTTCATGTAGTAGATATAAGGCTTCACACCAAAGAATCCATTATCTATACCCTCAAAGATAACTTGGTTATGGAACGAAATCAAATGAAACATTAAGTTGATTAACATAGATTTGAACATTCTTTTGTTGAAAACAATCATGTGTTTCTTCTCCTGCAACCTTATAAATAAAAATCACTTAAAGATAAAGTTCCCCAGACGCTATTTCCCAAGTTCTATGGTCCCTATCATATCATATCATACAATGAATTGGATTGGTGTCCTACAAGTTGGCTCTCCCAGCCCACTCCAAAATCCGCCCAATGTTTCATGTGTCATGTTTAAAAAAGTTTGTGGGATCAAATTACAAAGTGCAGACGAACCTACCAGAACTTGACGAAAGAAGTTTCATTCGACTTTGACTAGAAGTAGCATTGGATACCATAGAATGTCAATTATGCCATCACATGATTTGGGAAGTACTAATCCATTGGAAAGATATGCAACCAAGGGATGCCACATTAGAATTGACAACAATTCTACAAAAAATTCCTCACCCTTCACCCTTGAGGACAACACAACTTTTGGAAGGGTGGGGGGCGGGGGAGGGGGCATGTTAGGGTCAGACCTTAATTCTATTTCTTAGAGTACTTTATCAATGTACGAGGCCACCTTCTTTGAATATGGCCCACTAAATAATTAGTTAATAGTCACTCATTGTAAAAAGGGTCATCATTATTAATAAGACTAGATTAGCTAGTCGGCCCTCATTATATTCTCTATTGATAGTTATACTGAGTAGAAGGTTATTTAATGGTTTTTCAAGACTTGTTATTGCATTTGAAGCTATGCTCTAGGAGATTGCTCCCTTGAAGAGGCAAATGCAGATAGCTCCCATTTTTTAATATCATTAATACAAGAGATCTTTTTGAGGGTTTATCTATTTTTTCTGGTGTTCTTGCATTTCACATTAACAATATATTACATTCTATGTGATTTCTCTAAAGTTCTAGGATTAAGTACATGTCAATAAATAAGAAAATTAGCATTACATTTTCTTCCTACTATGAAAAAATACATTAGTAATCTATTACATTCTATGTGATTGCTCTAAAATTCTAGGATTAAATACTTTTCAATAAATAAGAAAATTAACATTACATTTTCTTCCTACTATAAAAAAGAAATACAAAGAGTAGAAATTACAATCTTATATGACCAACAAATAAGTTTTCACACAATAAACATTAACCAAATTACACTAATGTGACTACTTTACATTTTAATTTTCTTACCAAGATAAGAAGGATAAAATATAATAATAATGGAGATTAGATTCCTATAAAGTTCATAGATAAACATAAGCTCCGAAAAGGAACACTAAACAAATTACAAAACTGTGGTTACCTTTGCTTCGCAAGGAAAAATAAGCTTATAATGGTAGAGACTCCATTCTTGTGGGGCTAATAGACAAATATTAAGAACTCATTTCTATGGTGTAATAACCTGATTACAACACCATGATGCCTAATATATAAGGGCAATGCATGTGATGGATAGAACTCATTCACTTTTAATGTTACTAACAGTGCATTTGAAGGGAAAGGACAACGAAGTAACATGGAGTTAGTCCTGTCTTATGTTTTGTTACTTGCTGAATCCATAGACATATATTTGGTGTCCTACTCTCCATTGAGAGTTTCTCATGAATGCAACATGAATTTGGCATGTTACTTTTTATTGGAGAATTCATTCCCTATAATCCTACTTTTAATTGTATCTCCTTTTTAAATTTTTAATAATTTTATTTATAAATAATGGTGATAGATTTTCTACACAGTTTAACTTTTAAGGAGTTACTCTGTGTCAATCTTTTGGTTTCTGATCAATTATGTTTGAAGTCTATTCAATATATCAGATTCTCTAGGTGAACTCAATGTATTATTTTGCAATTCTTTGTCAAATTAATTTAGTAAACTTTCTTTAATTTAGTGATAAACTCTGGTTACATTGTTAGAATTTTTTTTTTATTTTTTATAAAAACCATATATGTAATTTGGAGTAGACACTCTATTCATCATTAAAAAAACACTCAAACTTAAACTATTATGATTAAAAAGAGTTAACCTTATATTTGTCAATTGTTTGACCGAAAGAATATTTACGCTGAAAGGCATACACCTATTGATAATGAGCACAATTAATCACCTTTTAATCTAAAATTCTAATATGGCTAACAATTGAAGATGCTGGCATATTTTTAGTCGTCCTTCCAAATCAATAAATGTGATTTCCTCTTCATAACTTCCTTGTATTTTTGAATGCATCCGTTAACCTGTTTATCTTTTAACATTTACCTAATCATATTAAGAAATCACTGTAACACTATATGATTGCCAAGTTTAATGATTAAACATTGGATTTAGCACGCTGGTTGTGCTAGCTGTAAACGCTCATTTTTTGGTTGTGCTTTTCATTTTCTGACTGTGTGTTTCATTTTCTGTCCACACCTTTCGACGTTCATCAACCACGATTTTAAGTGGCTGTACTAGTTACACTTACACTTACACTTGTATAGTTAGCATTCCAATGATAATGAGGTGGTCTCAACCAGCAATAACCCAGAAAAGAACCAATGCTACTGGGTATTCTCAACTAACCAGAGGCTTAGAAAATTGCATCCAATACAGTCTACCCAAGTTACCATTTGATCAAAAGGAAACCCTAGCGCGCAGCCCATGCGACCTGCAGATCGTCCGCCTTAGTAACTTCTCGAGCCACGATTTTTTCACTGCTTCATCGTCAACCACCTCGGCGCTGATCCGCAGACATGAGCACGGCAGGGGGGGGGGAACCCCCCTCTTATAGTAACATAACCGCCAATGACAAAACTGGAACCAGGGCAAGACGACCAGCGTTTGAGCCGCCGCCGCAAATAAGAGAGCAGTTGCTCGCCAATGAATAAGGCCTGCAACAGGACATGGAGACGGAAGCCAACACTTCCAATCCCAAACCACCTCGCAGCTGGGAACCGGGAAAATGTATCCCTCAGATGGAAAAGGCACCCCGATATCACATCATCTCTACCAGGGTGGGTGAGCACACACAGTTCATGCAAGAACATGCCCTCATTGGCAAATTTCTGGGACTCTGGCCATCAGAACGGGATCTGCAAAAATGGATCAAACATTGGTGGAACCCCAAAGGTGACTACGATGTCCAACTCAGCTCAAAAGGTTTTTTCACTATTATACTCTACAATCTTGAGGACAAGGACCACATTTTTGAAAATGGCCCCTACTTCTTTAACTCAACATTGCTTTTTTTGAGATACTGGACAGAGCGCTTTAGTCCAGACAAGGAGGACTTCACAATGGCACCAGTTTGGATCTGTCTCTACTCCCTCCCGCAAGAGTTCTGGCTGGAGGAAATCCTAATGGGAATAGGCAACACCATTAGTCAATATGTGAAGGCCTCTGAAGCTACAAAGCAGAGAAAATACACCTCATATGCTCGCATATGCGTTTACATGAACATAGCCAAAGCCATACCTGGCACAATAATACTGGAATAACAGAACGAGGACTGGGTTCAAACCCTTGACTACGAGCACATCCCCTTCAGATGCAGAAAATGCCACGAACACGACCACCTGTTCCGGGATTGCCCTTTGAATCAGCCAGCGGCCAAACCCTCCCCAAATCTACAGAAAGATGGCTTCACTGTGATTCAAACTCGGAAGAAGAATCCCACTCGACGATAGACAGCCGACCCCAAAACCAAAATCCAAACCAAGAACTCCTATGATATTCTTAGTCAGCTCCCGGATGAAGAAGAACTCCTAGATCCCCCTGCCGACGCTCAAGCAGGCAAAGCCCCGAGCACTACCACCCCACCTCCAAATCTACCCAAAGATACCAACACAGTGGATGCATAGGAGGCAGATGGAGATATTCACATGAATGCCCAGGACCTAGACGGTATAGATCTGGAGAAGTTAGAGGAGGCCCTAAAACAGAAGGATCTATAGGGTCTCCCGGAAGAACAACTGCGCAAGGTCCACAAGATATTCATCGATTCAATGGCAGGTTCCACAGCACGCCTAGGCATAGCCACAGAGTCCAGCTCTAGCTCCAAAAAAATCCTAAGGGAAGGCAAAAGATGAGGCAGGAAGCTAGCACATCATCTGATTAAAGAAGCCGGTAACCTAATGATCAACTCAGGGCAAATCCAGAAGCTCTCGGAAGGTTACTTCCACCCACACCTCTCCTCTTAATGATGAAGGTCATCTCCTGGAACATCAGAGGGCTTAACGGAAGATCCAAGAAACAGATCCTCAGAGACTGCATCAAAGAGGATACTCCAGATATTCTAATGTTACAGGAGACCAAATGCGCTCGCCTGGAAGCTGAGAACATAATTCAAAGAATTTGGAAAGGCAGCCAGTTTTTCTATACGGACTCTGTAGGCGCAGCGGGTGGCCTTGCAATTTTATGGGATCCCACCCATATAACTCTCAGTGGGCCCTTCTCCACAGCAGGCACCCTGTCAGCCCATTTTGAAATAATAGGATCAAGTCAGGAGGGGACCATCACCAACGTCTATGGTCCACAAGGGCAACAGGAAAAGCAGAAATTTTTGGAAAAACTTGTCCGAGTCAAAGATCTGGTGAACACGCCCAACTGGATCCTAGGAGGCGACTTCAATATGATAACGACACTGGAGGAAAAATCAGGAGGCAGCAAGCATCTCGAGCAAGACAGTGGTAAGTTTAAATCCCTCCCTGACCAGCTAAAACTAGTCGATATAGAGAATAGTAATGGGACCTTCACTTGGTCAAATCGCCGATCTGGAAGCCAACACATAGCTTGTAGACTAGACCACTTTCTTGTCTCAGAACATTTGATTGAAAAAGATCTCTGCATAGAAAGCCTGATTCTTCCCAGAACAGGCTCGGATCATTGGCCAATAGCCCTCCATATTGCCATAGATGCAACACCAAAATTCAAACCTTTTAGATTTGAAAAATTCTGGCTAACTCACCCAGACTTCCATCAACTAGCTCAACTCTGGTGGAATCAATCAGAAATAAACGAGGGCACCAAGATGTACAGGTTTCAACAGAGGCTTAAAAACTTCAAGCAAAAGCTCAAACACTGGAACAAAAGCACCTTCGGCAACATCCATCAAGCCATCAGAGATACAGAACTCCGGCTAGCTGAAATACAACAGATTTTCATATCAGGAACACGAACCACCGAACTAATGCAGGAAGAAGAGCAATTACAGATGCAGCTTGAGCAACGCAGGAGGCAAGAAGAGATACTCTGGAGACAGAAATCTAGAGTTCAGTGGCTCAAAGAAGGGGAAAAGAACACCAAATTATTTCATAGAACCATGATACATCGAAGACACATCAACAAAATAACACATTTGGTGAACGAGCAAGGTCAACTAATCAGGGACCATGAGCGCATCGAAGAAGAACTTCATGGGTACTATCAAACCCTCCTCAAGGAAAACAAAGTAGACAGGGAGGCAACAATCTCCCGAGTCACCAGCCACATTCCAAAGCTAATCACACCAGAACAAAATGCATCCCTCAATCGACCGATTTCCAAGGAGGAAGTGGACAAAGATGTAAAATACATGCCCCCAGACAAAGCCCCAGGCCCTGATGGATTTACTACAGATTTCTTCCACCACTGCTGGGATATTATAGGCCAGGACATTTGGGAAGTAGTGGAAGAATCCAGATCGTTAAGACAAGTGGTCCAAGCTTTTAATGCCACCTTTCTCGCCCTCATACCAAAGGAGGAACGAGTCACGAACCCCAGATAGTTTTGACCCATTGCTCTTTGCAATGTCATCTACAAGATCATCACTAAGGTTATTGCAAATCGACTCAAGCCCATTCTACCTCTCATCATCTCCAAAGAACAATATGGTTACGTAGAAGGCAGACAGATTATGGACAGCGTCATTCTGGCCAATGAGGTAGTCAGCTCTCTCAAGACAACAAAAACACCAGGTATGTTGATCGAACTCGATCTCTCCAAAGCTTTTGATAGGGCCAACTGGAAGTACCTCCGTGCTATTCTGAACTCTTTTGGTTTTGATAAAGCTTGGGTCCAATGGATTTTGAACCTTACCTCCTCGGCGTTCTTCTCAATCCTCGTCAATGGCGTCCCCTCACACCCCTTCTCATCCTCCCGAGGCATCAGGCAAGGCGATCCACTCTCACCTTTCCTCTTTGTCCTATTGGCGGAAGGCCTAGGCCGCTACATCAAATCAGCAGTCTTGGAAGGCACCCTCCAGGGCCTACCCCTGCATCATCTTCATCTCACCCCTTCACATAGCCAATTCGTTGATGACACTCTTCTAATGAACTCCCCCACTGCTCGGGAAGCCCTCAAAGTCAATTCTATCCTCTCAGATTTCACTGAGGCCTCGGGCATGACTCTGAATCTTGAAAAATCCAAGCTCTTCCTTTTCAATACCCCCACGGCAGTCCAACTACACATTTCCAGAATCCTGGGCATCCCCAGGAGCTCCCTTCCGTCCAATTACCTGGGCATCCCCCTCACTGGAGCCCCCGCTAAAACCATCTCTTGGGATAGTCTCCTCATCTCCATCTCTAACCGACTATCCAACTGGACTTTCAGACCGCTAAACCTTGCTGCCAAACTTGTCCTGCTAAAATCGGTCCTCCAAACTCTACCCACCTACCTCTTCACGACGCTTGCTGCCCCTAAACACATCATCAAAGCAATCAGAAACATCCAACGGAATTTCCTCTGGCAAGGAGTCCAAGACAAGAAGAAATGGGCCCTTGTAAGCTGGGAAAAGGTCTGCACACCCAAAGGCAATGGAGGCCTAGGTCTGCAGGACCCAGAAAAGCTCAACCAGATAATGGGAGCTAAGATATGGTGGAGGTGGCTGAAAACACCAGAGGCCTTATGGGCTCAAATCTGGAAACGCAAATATGCCCCTAGAATGCAACTGGACCAAATGATCAGACACAACATTAAAATACAGGGGTCTAACATCTGGAATACCGCTTGGAAAAATAGGGACATCATACAGAAGCATGCCTTCTGGGAAATACGCAATGGAGACAGCGCCAAATTCTGGCAAGACTCTTGGCAACAGCTTAAGCCTTTACAGGACCTTGAAGAACTCACACCCCTCCACCTGGCTTTCAATCAGCTCTCTGCACTTAAGGTACGTGATCTCTGGAAACCAGTGGACGAAGAACACACCTGGCGGCAATGGAAAACCTCCAATCAGGAACTTGACATTCCCCCTGACATAAACCTAACCGCTTGGCAGCAGGAGGTTGGCCGCAGGAAAATTCCCTGGCGAGAAGGAAGCGATATGCTCAGATGGGGACACTCAACATCTGGCAACTTCTCGGTAAAAGAAGCCTATAGTATACATAGCCATCAAAACAACCAGCAAGGGGACAACATCTGGAGGAAAATTTAGCGCAAAGAATTATGGCCTAAGGTATCCACCTTCCTCTGGCTAATTATTCACAACAGAATTCTAACTTGGGACAACCTCAGGAAGAGAGGGTTCACTGGACCATCCATGTGTACACTATGTCAAGCCCAAGAGGAAACCAAAGAACATCTCTTCAACGGATGCAGCTACAGCCAAGCAATCTGGGATCAAGGAGCACAAATCATGCGCCGATCCAATCAAAATCGAGCCAACATCAAAGATACTATCGAAAATTGGGACTCAATCACCTACAATAATCCCATTCTGAATCAAATCTGGCTCCTACTACCCGGCTTCACACTTTGGTAGATATGGAAGGAGAGGAACAAACGCATCTTCCACTCCAAGCAGTCTCCAGCAGAAGTAACTTGGAATTCAGTCGTCAAACTCATCAGAGAAACTATTCAGAGCAAACACTGGCAACTTCGGGATCAAGAGTGTAATCGAGAGGAGGCACACATCCTTCAAAGCTGGGCGCTCAACCTCAAAGACTGGGGAACCCCTCGGCCCCTTCCGAGCCACTTCTCCAGTCCGTCCCTTTGGACCCCCCCTCCTCTTGGTTTCATAAAAATTACCTTCGACGGGGCCTCAAAAGGTTACCCCGGACCTGCCGGGTAGGGAGCAGTCAACAGGAACCCAATGGGGGAAATCTTAATTCTTAGTGCGGGCTACCTGGGAGAAACCACCAACAATGTAGCGGAACTCACAGGCCTCTTACAGGGTCTCAAACAAGCTCTGGCTCTCACCAGTCACAATATCATACTGGAAGGGGACTCCCAAATAGTCATTCAGCTCATCACGAAAATCCTGCATGGGGGACACCCACAGAAAATTTCTCCCAGCTGGCGCTTAATGGGACTGTTAGAAGACTTTCAAAGCCTGCTCAGGCGAAACATAAGTGTTATCCCCTCTCATATAAAAAGAAAGGCAAACACAGTAGCCGATCTCCTCACCAACGAAGGCGTTTCCACGGAAAGGGAGCACATAACCTGGGACACTAGCAGCTCAGAGCCCTCAGATCTCTACCATCGCTGCAAGTTACTGGCTAGCAAAGATTTCCCTACCCTGGATGGGGTGACAGGTGTCCAAGACGAGGAGGTGAGGTGGCAAGGGGAGGTGGCACAGGGGAGGCGGGGGGCCTTTATTAACTTTCCCCCCCACACACTCTGCGATCCATAGTGCGCGTCAACTCCTTCCATCTCCGTAGCATGAAGCCTTTCAGCACGAGCGCCTTAAGTCCGAACGGACAGAGCATTAAGCTCGCAACATTAATGGAGTTTATCGTGATTTATTGGTCCATCAACCTTCTCGAGGGATCCATTTTGTTTGAACAGTTCTCTACGCAGTGAAGCAACTGGGCTCTCCTCTCCGTTCCAGCTATGCCGCGTCTGAGGGGGAAACCACGCAGAGGCGCTTGCTGGTATGCCACCGCCGCGAGAAGGAAAAGACACAGGGAATTCCAGAGTGCAGTGACTCTCATTCGAAGGCGTCGAAGGCAGGCAATTCAACAAGCTTCACCTCCCGGCACAATCGTACAAGAGGACCCGAGCTTACAGCTCCCTCAGGACTTTGATCCCCAGAATTTGATCACCTTCCCGGATGATTGGGACCCCTGCACCCGAGTCTTTCGCTCTCGCATCACTCCGCCTGGCAGCACCTCCTCCGACTCCTGTGTTAAAGCTTCTCTGGACCCCGGCCCAAGACACTGCATTATCGAAGAGGAGAAGGTGATGGAAGTGGATACAGTCCAGGACACCGACTGTCAAAGGAATGAGGATGCACAGAAGCGGCCGCCTTCGCCACCTCTTCTGCACCCGGAGCATTTGCAGCTTATCTTCGAACTCCGCAGCCTAGCAGAAGACCAAATCTTCCGTGCGGGTTGCACGAGCCAACGACTGGACATGTTATATGCAGCTTACTCTAACGCCTCCCCCAAGCGCTTATGTCCTACCTGCGCACAGCCTTTCGTCATTCCAGCTCGAGCAGCAGACGCACGGGACGACAGGGTGAGTCACGGATAAAAGGTTCCAGCGTTTCCATGTTTTTCTTTAAAATTGTTGTTGTACTTTCTCAGGACGGTAGTCCTCTAGCTGTTAGTCGAAATAGCCTTAGGAACTCTACTATCATAATGCAGTTAGTTAAGACTATACC
Organism: Picea glauca; assembly: GCA_000966675.3. Classification (NCBI taxonomy): domain Eukaryota; kingdom Viridiplantae; phylum Streptophyta; class Pinopsida; order Pinales; family Pinaceae; genus Picea; species Picea glauca. The sequence continues at coordinate 109,534 of JZKD02S1714660.1, forward strand.
CCCTGGTTTCCTACGGGCAGGGTGGCTCTATGTTTTCTCATCACTTTTGGAACTGTTACAGTGTGATAACCAGGTGTCATGGTTTCCTTCACAGGCAGGACACCTAGCTCCTATCTGGCATGTACTCTTTTTTGCATGAAGCTTTAATAGGAAGGTCCCACTTTTACTTAAAAAAAAAAGAAGTTACCATTTGATCTGTAATTGATTTCCTGCATACAAATTTTGAACAACTCTTGACGGAATATCCCCTCGGCTCCAGTTTGAATATCTGTAGAGAGTTTGGGTGAAAAACGGTGAAAATGGTATTGAGTAACTATCCACCGGCGAATGACCTGTGCTGACAGGTTTGATTTAAATGAATTATAAATTTCCACTCCTATTTGGACTTGATTGTAAAATTCCTTTTTTTTAAACTGAAGTTCCATGAATGTACCTAAAAATGGGTAGGTACTTTAGGGTACGCTATAGTATGTACCGCCTCGTGAAATGGGTATATGGTACTTGTATTAGTATCCGATTACATAGTGGGGTACACACAACTTAGATAGCTCATTATATATATAATCAAAGAGTATGTTTATGATTTTTTTAATACACATTTTTTTTTTTACAGTTTTAAATTATTAATATGGTGTTTTTTTATTACTAATATAATTTTTTTTTTTTAACCAGATTAGAGTTTATATATACAACTTTTATTTAGTTAATTTATTATTATTATTATTTTATTTAGTTAATTTATTATTATTATTATTTAAAAGCGACATTTGTCACATTGAATTTAACAAGAAATCACTGATAAACCTATTATTGGTTGTAAAATGGGTCTCTCCTCACAATAAATGAGTTCAAGTGAAAATAGATTTATGTTAATTTTATTTTTTAATGTTAATTTTATGATTCATTTAATTTATCCTCATTTGTAAAATACATGTTCTTTTTATCAATATAATTAACTAAATTTATGTTACATCATATATTAAAAATACTTTCAAATCAATTGTGCTTCATTTGAAATTTCATATTTTAAAATTATTTTTCAAAAGTTATAAAATTTGGACTTCTTATTCCATTGTCCATTTTAATAATAACAAAAATTAAATTATTGTTATTATTAAAATGGACAATTAACATTAATTAAAGTAATTAAAATGATGAAAATATAATTTTTATTTTTGCAACAAAATAGTATACTCTAAAACATTACAATACTATACTTATTAAAAGCTAGACATGTTTTATCAATTGAAAGAATTAAATTACATAACAACCATTCTTTCTCATCATTCAAACTAAACTCAATTAACATACTAAACTTTATTATTTATATTATGGAAAAAAAAGCTAAAAACTAAATGAAAATACCTTAACTTAATTTAATGATTAACTTTTTCAAATCCTGATTCAAAAGAAAAGATAAAAGGTAAATGAAAACACTTTAACTTAATCATTATATTTTCTAATCCTAATTCAAAATAATTTAAGGTAATTTGATATGCATATATAAAAAGAATAAAAATGAGATATTGTTACATTACATCATATTGAAATATGTTAAGGAATTAATAATATTAGAATATATAATATAATTGAGATATAGATTAGAATATATAATATAATTGAGAGATAGAGTAAGGAAGTTTAAAAAGAACAAGATTATAAGGGTGAATTGTGAAATTTTGATGAGATTTTGTTAGAAATAATAATAATAATAATATTTTATTTGAAAATTTGAAAGAATATCATACTTTGAGATAGGGAGTAATGGAATTAAAAAGAACAAGATTATAAGGATGAATGGTAAAATTTTGACAAAATTTGATTAGAAATAATAAAAGTAAAATTTTATTTGAAATTTTGAAAGTATACCTTATACAAAGGTTAAAAATTATTTTAAAAAAGGGAAAATTTTGAATTGAAAATACAAGTTGTTAATGTTAACGTTACATATGAAGATTTGAGAATTGAAAATACAAGTTGTTAATGTTAATGCGTGGTTTTCCTTCAAATCTTCATATCTAGCATATATTCATATAATTAGGATTGTTAATGTTTCATGGATGATTATGTAAATGGTTCATTGCAGAGCTTAAATATAGTTTTATATTGGTTCTTTGATGATGATGATGATATACAACCATGGTAATACAAGTAAACTACAACAAAGGTGTTTGTATTACTTCTTAATATGCCTCCACATGTTGGCTCAACAATGCTTGACCACTTGAAAATGGATTAGTATGGTAGTATATCTACAAAAGTATCTAGGCCTAGAGGAATTACATGCTACTATCTCACACAAACATGGCATTGATGTCAATTGAAAATGTAAGGTACCAGATCTATTAAAATAGCAGGAAAAAGAAATATTGCAGAGAATAACAACAAAACAACACAATATATGAAACCACAACACAAAAATAATACCTTTGTTGATAGGAAACTATGTTCACTTACCTCTTCGAGGAGAAAACCTCCAGCAGAGCAATGCTCTATTACAATAATTTTCAAGATAAAACTTCTCATGTCTCCTACTCTTATTTATACTAATTCTATCTTCTAAAGATCATTCTAGAGGAAGATCCTTCTAGAAGTGGAAGTTTCCATTAGGTCTTCTTACATTGAGTTATTCCAATTTATTAAATAGGCTTTATTAACTAATGTCATCCTTTATTACATGGAAATATATTATTCTATCTACATGAGGGGTTAGGGAGGTTAGGTCCTTAACATGCCCCCCACCTTGAAAAAGAGCCTTGTCCTCAAATCTTGAGACGAGGAAACTATTGCACAATGGTGGTCAGCTCCCAAGTGGCATCTTCTCGAGTTGTATATTTTCACTTCACTAACACTTCCTTCATGGTGTGCTGACAGAGATGATGCTCGCGTTGGTCTAAGATTGTTTGTGGTTGCAACCGAATGGAAGCTTCTTCATCCAACTCAGGGAGACTGGTTTGATTTTGGCACTTAGTAGCAATCACCTCTTTAAGCATGAGGCAAGAAAAATAGGATGGAGTTTAGAATTATTGGACAAAGTGAATTGGTAAGCCACCTGCCCCACTCACTTGAGAATTGTATAAGGACCATAAAATTTGGGAGCAAGTTTTTGATAGTGGTCCTCTTTGAGTGAAGTCTTCTTATAAGATTGAAGATGAAGAAACACATGGTCCCCTTCAACAAATTTTCATTTGGAATGATCTTGATCTGCTTGTTTCTTCAGGCAATTATGAGCCATGGCCAAATTTGTTTTGAGGGTGCAGAGAATGGCCTCGTGAACTATAATATTGTTTTCAACCTCATAAACCTTTGGTACACATGGCATGTAGGAGAGAACTGATGGTGGATGTTTTCCATATACTTCTTCCAAAGGAGTCATGCGAGTATTTGTATGGTAAGATGTGTTGTACCACCATTCAGTGAGGGGTAACCACTAAGTCCACTGATTTTGTTGTTCAGATGTAAAACACGCCAAATAGGTTTCCAAACACTTGTTGACAACTTCAATTTGGCCATTAGTCTGGGGATGATAGGCGATGCTGAGATGCAATTGGGTGCCCTGGACATAGAACAGTTATTTCAAAAAATTGCTGGTAAAAGTGGGGTCTCTATTAGAGACAATAGAAATAGGCATGCCATGAAACTTGAAGATATTATTCATGAAAGCTTGAGCCACTTTGGATGTTGTGAATGGGTGTTGGAGAGAACAGAAAAAATAATATTTGGAAATATGATCAACTACCACCATGATGACTGATTTATTTCCCACCTTAGGTAAGCAAACAACGAAGTCCATAGAAATATCCTGCCAAATAGTCGACGAAATGAGGAGTAGTTGTAGTGTTCTTGGGATCTTGATTGTTTCTCCCTTATTTTGTTGACAAAAATCACATTCATCCACAAAGGTATAGATTTCTTGTTTCATACCATCCCTAAAAAAAGAACGTTTGACCCTTTCATAATTTTTGGTGAACCCAGAATGCCCAGTTGTGGGGGAAGGATGAAGCTTTGAAAGCATCCTAGATTTAAGTTGTGATTGTTTGCTTAGATATATACGACCTTTGTAGTGAATCTCGTTATTATACCAAGAGTACCCTAGAGAAACTCGAGAATGGTCTTGCCGCTTTTGGATAAGGCCAAAAATTTTGGGGTCTTGCAGCCATTCCTGGTGAACATCTTGGAGCCAATATGGGACAAGGAAGGAGAGAGAAAAAATGGATCCTTCATCTTCATACTTCCTGGAAAGAGCGTTAAAAACCACATTTTATTTTTTCTTCTTGTAAATGATCTGATAATCATATCCAAATATCTTGGTCACCCGTTTTTATTGCTCTGGGAGGAAATTCATTGTTCTAGAAAATGCTTGGGGCTCTGATGATCTGTTTTAATTTGGAAGTGTTGGCCCAATAGATAAGGATGTTAGAGATCAATGACATGCAGAATAGACAACATTTACTTTTCATAGATTCATTGGCCTAAATGGCACTCTAAAAGTTGTTTTCTAGTGAAGTCCATTGAGCCTCCTTCTTGCATGAGAACTGCTCCAATTCCTTTCCCGGAAGCATCACATTCCAAGACAAAAGTATTTTTGAAGTCAGGAAGGGCCAGGACAGGAGGTGTGCACATAGCCTCTTTCAAAGCATGGAAGGATTGATTAGTTGTTGGAGTCTAATTTAAAGCATTATGTTTAATAAGAGTAGTGAGACGTGCTACAATTTTTCCATAATTCTTAACAAATTTGGGATAATATCCTATTAAATCTAGAAAAACACACAAGCTCTTGAGAGTTTTGGGGCGAGGAAAATCTTGCATAGCTTCAATTTTCTTAGGATCCATCCTTACACCATCCTTACCAATAATATGACCCAAATACTCCACTTCTGAGGCGCCAAAGGCACATTCAGATTGTTTGAGGAAAAGTTGGTCTTGAGAAAGGAGATGGAAAACTTTATCCACATGGGAAAGATGGGTTGTCGATGTTTTACTATAGATGAGAATATCATCAAAGAAAACTAAAACAAAATGATGTAGAAAAGGACAGAAGACATGATTCATGAGACTTTGGAAAGTGGAGGGTGCATTACACAGGAAAAAGGGCATGGCCAAGATCTCATAGTGGCCCTCATGAGTTCAAAATGTCGTCTTGGGAATGTCACTCTCTTTCATATGTATCCGATGGTAGCCAAAATGAAGATCAATTTTAATAAAGTATTAAGCACCACTCAATTTATCCAATGGATCATCAATGACAGGAATGGGAAACTTGTCTTTGATGGTGAGTTTGTTGAAAGCATGAACATCGGGACACATGTGTCATGTGCCTTCTTTCTTAAGGACCATGACCAGAGGAGAAGAATAGGGGATCTTACTATGGCAAATGGCATCCACGTTGAGCAATTCTTGAACAATTTTCTCAATTTAATTCTTCTGGGCAAAGGGATGATGATATGTGGGAACATTGGGAGGAATACTTCCCTAAACTAGAGGAATGGAATGGTCATGAACACCATGGGAATGGGAAAGGCCATGGGGAGTGGAAAAAATAGTTTGGTGTTTGGAGAGTATAGATTGGAGGTCATGATGCATAGATGGTGTCTCAATTGCTTGAATGGAATGGAGTTGGGAAATAATGAATGAATGACCTTTTTCAAGGAGTATTTCCATTCGATGGGAACCGATGATCTCAGGGGAGCCTGCTGTGATTCCTTGGAACTTATACTGTTGGTTGTCCTATTAAAATTACATGGTTAATTCTTTAAAATCCATGACAATGGGACCAAGAGTGCGTAACCATTCCACACCTAACACAATGTCACAACCACCCATGTCGATAGCGAACATATGAGATTTCAGGTTGTACTGGCCAATTTGGAGATGCATATTTTCACGATGCCCATGGAACCTCCATTGGAAATCATGATTTGAAAATTGTTGATTGCATGGATATAACAATGGGTTTCTTGAGAAATGTGACGATGAATGAAATTATGAGTGATACCACTGCGACCTTCTGATTTTTAATGTATCCAATTAACTTGAGGGTTTGGGGAGCATGGAAGTCGGTGCGTGCACTCAATGAAATGATCGATTCAACGTTTGGTGGATCATATGATGGAGTGAGAGGAGTTGGCTCAGTTATATATTCCACAGGAGAAGCCTCGAACTCGGAGATGGCCATAAAAAAACTCTTGTTCCTTACACTTGTTCCTCGGAAAATATTTTTCCTCACAATTATATAAAATACCCTTCAGTTGGCGTTCAACCATTTCCGCCAAAGTTAGTTTTGAATCTTGAGAGAGGTGGGAAGAGGGGTGGAGTTTGAGAGCAAGGGCACGAAGGGAAAAAAGGTTTGCGATGTTGGGAAAAAACCCGGTCGTGCTTCCTTGGCATGTTGAGTAGCTTCCAACCAAGTATGGGGGTGAGTCATAAGGACTTGGGATCAGATTTCATCCTTGAGGCCATTGATAAAGAATTCTCGAAAAAAAAGTATCACACATGCCCTTTGTTGTGAAAGATAATTGCTCAAATGCAGTGATAAACTCTTCCATAGAACCTGGTTGTTTCAATTTGGTCAAATGGATCAGGGAGTGTGTATCAATGTCAAAGCGGTCATAAAGTTCAGCCACAAATTGTGTCCAATCCACACATCCTTGACGTGATTTTCGATGCCTTTTCCACCATTGCCAATGTTCAGGATCCAAATAGAGGACAACATAATGAAGTATGGTCAAGTCATCATTGATTGCATGAAAGGAGAAGTGATGTTCTATTTAAGTGACCCAACCAGTGGGATCTGAGCCATTAGATTTATTCACCTCCACTCATGGAAGACGCAGATCACGATGAAAAGTGTTAGACTGAAACTGATGGGAATTGGAGGAAGTTGTACCTGTGAGGTTAGAAGGTTGGTCAAATTAGGTATGGATTCTAGGAATTCATGGTTTTTCCAGGACCTTAGCAACAAATGAGTTAAGATGAGAATCAAGGTGGGATGCAAGCTAGCTGGCAAGGTTGGAATCGATGTCCTTCTTCAGTTCCTCTCTCATGTAGTCCATTTTGGAGTCTTTGTGGGTGGTGATGCGGTTTTCAAGGTAGTCATTGTGAGTGGGTGCAATGGTGAGGGGAAAACACAGGAAGAGTTAGGAACGAAAGGTGTTTGAAAAGGACAGGTGGATCCATGGAAAAACAAGGCTGAAAAATGATAGGTATCACTATGATCAGAATAAAAAGAGGAGTCCAATGGGATAGGTCTCAAATAAGGGTGAAGAAAGGCCCCAAACTCTTTTTTTTAATACTCATGTGGATTTATACTCTGATCTGAATAAATATGCAATGCCGAAATGCCCAAATTATTAATAATAAAAAAGATGTAGTAATTTCACAACCAAAATGCAGGGGGTAAGGTTGTGTGGAAAAAATCTTGTCTATGCCTTGTTTCTTCTGTTTTTGGCCCAATGTTTAGGGTTTTGTCAGGGTTCCTATAGAAAAGAGTTTTCCCTATTCTATAACTCTCTGATATACGTGTGGTGTCGAATAGTAGTACCCGACCCAATATCTCAGGGCACCAACTAAGGAGGCTATACCATACCCTTAGTCATCCTGTGCGATTACCTAGGTATTAGAGAGTATATTCTCGAGTGTTTTTCTCGGTGCCACTATAACAATCAAGCGACTGATCCGTTTATATACAGATGGATTCAGGATACCTAGGGCAGTCTGTATATAGGTGTTTTCTGATGTGCTTCCACTCGAAGGGGTACCAACAAGAGTTACAAGGGTGGCCGACAATGTGCACTTAAGTACCACTTATAATTCATGCATGTATGCTTCCTCAACTACGTATTTATGCGCTAAATGACATATCTTTGTAGTTTTAAGAAGTCAAAACCTCTCTACCCTGGAAAAAAAATAACCCACAATTCCTACCAAGGAAAGTGCTCTAATTCCACTTATAAGGTACTAGATCTATTAAAATAGAAAAAAAAACAAAAATATTGCAAAGACTAACAGCAAAAAAACACAATATATGAAACCATGCCAAAATAATACCTTTATTGATAAGAAACAATGTTCAATTGCCTCTTCGAGGGGGAAACCTCCAACAAAGCAACGATCTATTACAATAATTCTCAAGAAAAAACTTCTCATGTATCCTACTCTTATTTATACTAATTTTGTCTTCTAAAGAATCATTCTAGAGGAAGATCATCCTAGAAGAAAAAGATTATATTAGGTCTTCTTACATTGACTTATTCCAATTTATTAAATAGGCCTTATTATTTAATGTTAGCCTTTATTACATGGAAATATATTATTCTATCTACATGAGGGATTAAGGAGGTTAGGTCCCTAATAGAAAAAAAATCTTATTATGGTCACTTGATGTTCAAAATACCACCATTCAAACGTTATAATTAGTTGATGCATTGCAACATTATAAACATTAGCAAATGTCGGGTGTTAAGCCCTAGATATTGAGCTATTACATTTCTATTTTTATATTGGTGTTGTCCTTATTGGTTATCTAGTCCCTTTAATGGTCAACTAGACCCTTTAATTGTAATTGTACCATTTGTCTCCTAAATATACCAAGGAGATCAAGTTTTAGAGATGATCATATTGTGCATTTGTTATATTGTAAAAGGTGCTCCCCCTTGAAGAGGATTTTCATTCATTATTCTATCTGAATCTCAAAGCGTAGAGTTAATTCTCTTTATATTTTTATGTTTTTTGGGTGTTTGGTGCATAACAAATTTGTTTTCATAGCATAGGTTCCTTGGGTTTGGCTCCTTTAAACAAGTAATCTAGATATTTCACTATAATTTTTTGTTGGGAAGTTTTAGATAGTGAAATTTTGGGATCCTAAGGAGACATAGAACAATATCCGTGGTAAAATGTTTAGGTTTTAGCTCACTATACCTTCATAAATATAGGCTATGGAAATTAGAGTTTTTAACGAATCCTAAAATTTGTCTCAAATGAGTTATCTTGGAATTTTTTTTTATAAAACAATTTCTGAGAAGTTTGAGATATAGAAACATTTGGAAGCTTGACAAGGAATATCAAAGTACCCATGATACAAATTTTAGAATTGAGTAAGTAGTATACTTTTCAAATAACATGTTATGGAAGATAGAGTTTTTTACTAGTCCTAAAACTTGTCTCAAACAAGTGTTTTGAGCAAACAAATGTTATCTAATTCTAGAAATATCCATATCAAATGACACTAGTTGTATTGAGTAGAGTACAAACCATAGTATTTCAATTCAAAATTTCAGAAGTAGATTTGAAAAATTGAACCCTAGGGTAAACTTAAAAGGAAGAAAAACGAAAAACGATGGAATAAAACATATGTATAGGGAAATACGATGTTTAGATGCCAATTTGAAGATGTATGCATTAAGGGAAAGTAAATTCCTTGGAAAATATGGTGGCAAAAATGGTTCCATAACAAATGTATTACATACACGATCTCCCTCCTGAACAATTCCTTTGAAAGGGACAAAAAAATCAGATGAAAGAAAACAGAACATGTCACTAAATTAGATATTATCTTTCTCAATTGATTCAATTGACTGATTTTGAGATTGTTTACAGCTGTACAGTTTAGTAGCACGGCCAATGTTAATGAAAGGCATTCTCAGTGAGCCCTATGCCAGAAAATTGCTTCGGCTATTGTCCCCTTTCTTCCACCTGTTTTTTCGATCGCCTCTGGAATGTGATTTGAAAAGTTCGCTTGTCCACTGGATTGCCAGAAGCAAAATCCAAAATACCAGTGATGAAAATTCTTAAACGTCGCAAAATCCAAAACTGTGCCCTGCCCTCGAGCTGCTTTCATATTTCTTTTCTAAAGAAGGTAATCTGGAAAGTGCCCGTGTCATCTGAGTCCGATAATCAAAATCCAAAACAGCTGGAAGCGATGATTGAAAGTTCTTGAGAAACCCAAAAATCCAAAATAAAAAGAGAAAACCAAAGCAGATATTTTCTTTGCCTTTCAACTTCAATTTCAAAGGACATCTCTCTGGTTTTAACCAGGCCATGTTGCCATTCCCATGGAAAACGATCTTGGCGGAGTTCAGGCTCATTTTAACAGAATGCACTCCATCTCTGTGTTAATGGATATGGAGGAACTCATCCAACTTCAAAGTTGCTGGTACTTCCTCCTTTTTACCCAACATGGATGTCAGATAATGGAAAGCAACTTCCTCACAGGGAATGGTGAGTCCCATCTGGTGATCAAACCCATACTCTTCCTCGGCCTTCTCCAGCAATACCCTGAACAGCGAATGATTCAAATAAGTCGTGGGGATGACAAATCTACWGCGTTCACTTCCAACATACACTGCGCAGTGTCCCTTGGGAACATCTGTGGGCAGAGCACTGCATGATCGACCYATAACCTCATCTTTCATGGCGAAATACCTTGCCTTCTTTGGAGAAAGGCAATATCCAATTCCCTTATAGACATGGGCAACCTTGAAAAGGGCTCTGATTATCTGCTTCAAAAGAATAACTTGAGGATTCCTCATCCTTCTTGCCATTGAATTCAAGAGCAAAGCAACTATTTCTAAAAACGAGGGATAGAAAGCCTGCACAAGATTTTTTGGTCAGACAATACATTCGTTCTCTATATATAGCACTTCATAACGACATTCACAAGAAGAGTAACAGTCATTATTATTCCGAATTCAATATTGAAATAACAAAATTGGCCGACAATGCATTCAATGTCAGTCTGCAAGATGCCCGAGTGAAACCTAATATTCACTTACCCTACCCTGATATTTCTGTAATTTAACTTGCCTAGTCCATTGAATTGCGATGGAGGCAAAGGCCATTGTTATTACAGACAAAAAGATACTGCTGTCCCGGAGTGAAAGATTGTGGTGGTCCAGCGCTTTTGTCGTCGTCCTGCCTGGTTCGTCACAAATGCATGTGATCAGTCTCTATCGCTCACTGGAGCGGTTTGTATTTGAGCAGAAGATGGCCCGCGGTCACTTGGAGTGTTGCCCCCTGCTGGTTCTTTGAGTGGAATCCAGGCAAACTTCTTGTGGTTTTCAGTGTTTCGTAGAGGGATTCGAATGCAAATTTGCTTTAATTTGGTGTCCGGTTGTCGCTGTAAGAGAGTTTGGGTGGCGTACGGTTGTTCGCCGAGAGATAGATCGGAGATACAGATCAAATGATAATTGAGAATCTATCCACCGGCGATGGACATGTGGGGCATTTTTCTTCAATCAATTATAAAGTTCCGACCCCATGGAATTGATTGTAAGAATGCATGTGATCAGTCTCAATCGCTCACTGGAGCGGTTTGTGTTTGAGCAGAAGAGGGCCCTCATTCACTTGAAGCGTTGCCCCCTGCTGGTTCTTCCTGTTGAGTGGAATCCCGGAAAAACTGTTCGTAGCGTAAATCGAAATGCAGATTCGCTTAAATCTGGTGTACGGTTGTTCTCTGTGAGAGATCCTAGATAAAGATCAAATGCGATTTGAGCATCTATCCACTGGCGATAGACCTGTGGGACATTTATCTTCAATCAATTATGAAGTTCCGACCCTATTGAATTGATTGTAAGATTTAATCACAAGCTCTGGTTCGGGCAATGGTCGGCTGGGTTGGGTTGTGGTAGACAAGTGGGAGTTTGCCGCAACTGTCCATTGCATTGAGAGGTCGAGGCATTTAGCGTAGCAAATTAGATAGAGTTTCCTGATGAGATAGCCGTTGCCCCACCATACTGCGGTTCGCAAATTAGACAGGGTTTCACCTGAAACTCAAGTACATGGGTACGTATTACTTGTAAATATTTATATAAAATGAAAAAAAGTCACAATTTAAAAAATGTCATGCTCAACTTTTAATGTCAATAAAAAGATTTAAAAAAACTCTATCTTAATTTTTGTGGGTTGCATTAAAAAGTATTTGGAATGACTATAAATATTACCAAAACATGAAATAATACGATATACAAAATGACAATCCGAGGTTTCTCATAAGTGATTTAACAATACTCAAACTTTGTTCTATATATAGAGGTGTCATGTGGGATTTAACAAGACTCTAACTTTGTTCTAAATGTCACTACAACGTTCTAGGACAAGAAGAGAAGTAAGAAGATGGGAAAACACATTATACACCATAGGTGACACAACTTGAGGCAACAAGAGTGTCAAGATAAGGAATATCAAAAGGAATATCAATCATGTCCTTGTCTAGATGGCCTACCTAATTTGAACTATCGAACACTGGGAATATCTTTCTCTAATGAATGTACTTTTGATGCTCTCTCTATTCCAGAGGCATGCACACAAGGCACTAGTTTCAACTAGTGCTAATATATTATCAATGAATTTGTTGGTGCAATGACCGATGCTCATGATATTAGTTATGCCTTTCGATATGGATATATTATGGTGGTGTTTTCCATGTTACATTGCAAGCCCCTAGTGGGTTATAATACCCTTTCTCATGAGAGCAAGGACTTCATATCCACAACTTTTTCACCTCGAAGAGTTAGGAATGAGATGAATAATGTGGCCTTCAATGGGAAATGTTTCACAATGTGATACAACACTATGGTGGTATATATGTTACTATAAATGAGAAACAAAGCATGAAATAATTACGATACATAAAATGACAAATCCTAGATTTCACATAAGTAATATTGTGTGTGTGTGTGTGTGTGTTGAGGCTATGTGGGACTTAACAAGACTTTGTCACTTTAGTTCAAATGTCACCACAGCATTCTAAGATAAGAAGAGAGGTGAGAAGATAGGGGAAAACACATTATATACCAAAGGTGACACAACTTGAGGCAACATGGGTGCCAAGATAAGGAATATGAACAATTTTGTTGTCAAGATGGCCTCCCCAAATTTGAACTATTGATGAGAATATCTTTCTCTAGGGAATGTACTTTAGACACCCTCTCCATTGTAGAGGAATGCATGCAAGGCACTAGGCTTAACCAGTGATAGTATATTATCAATGAATTTGTGGATGCAATCAGGGGTACCCAGGACATTGGTTGTGCCTTTTGATATAGATATATTATTGTGGTGTTTTCCATGATACATTGGAAGCCCCTATTTGGTCACAACACCCTTTCTTATGAGAGAAAGGACTTAACACCCACAAGTTTTTCACCTCAAAGAGTTAGGAACAAGATGAATAATGTGGCCTTCAATGGGTAATGCTTTGTAGTGTGGTACAACACTATGGTTGTGGTGATTAAATATGCCATTATGATCCAAAAATATCTTATTGGCCATTATGATTCCACCCTCATATTTAGAATGGACTATGGTTATTAGTATGTATCACCCAAGATGTTTGCAGGTGATTGAGTTGAAATTTCACATCTTCCCTTCATGTTACTAGGTAATGTTATCGTATGGGAGATCTCTACATAGTTAGGAATCAAGAAATGAGAAGTGTCAAATGAATTATTTTTTAGTTTATGAAGGAAGACGATCACAATGGTAACTTAAAGGGTTGAATGAAGTTGTTTCTACAGAAGAGACACCTACAAACCAAGTGTCGAAAACATGTAAACAGATGGCCCTTTGAGATACCAACAATTTGAATAAAGATGATGAGCTAGGGTTTGAGGGTACTTCCATCATTATTGAAAACTTGCCTCAAGTGTTATAAAATCTTATTCTGGAGGTGTTGTTTATACAGGTTGAGGGTCTGATGTGAAGCTCAGAAGCATTTTTTATTACATAGTAGGAGGAGCCATCGCTAAAAATCCATGAAAACATCAATCTTTAAGTGATAAACCATCAAGTATTTTAGAGAGAAGCCCCCCAAAACCCCAGTGGTCGCATCACTAAGTGGTGCAATCCTAGGAAATTTCCTCGACTATTGTGACATTCAAGGATGTTATGGGTGTTAAATCCTCAAGCAAAACATGTGCCACCCTCCCTACCATCCAACCTACTTTTGTGCCCAATATAAAGAAAGTTGTTAGGCCTCCAAAAAATTGTAATATTCTAGATGATTATGAGCTATCCTTCTTGGATAGCAATACTATAGTTGAGTTGGAAGCGCATGAGACAATTGTTTCCCTTCCTATAGTAGAGAAGGCCACTATTCATAGGAAACCATGATCAGTGCTAGTCGAACTCCAGTGGAGCTTGCTTGTAAGTCGACCATTCATATATAACAAGGTCTCACTATTTTTGGTGTAGGATATGATGAGGACCCAAATAGAGGAAAAGAAAGGAAAGGGACCCTTTAGTTTCCTTTTCTAAGGATCCTAAGAAACCTAGATAATGATGAAGATATGTAGGATGCGGATCAAGCCCAATGTACTACACTAGCAACCTTAGCAAGTGGTTGCATTCATGTAACTCAATGAAACTCTAGTAATCTTAGAGATAAAGTATATTGTTGCATCACTACTTTGACTAGGTCATGGCATTTCCATGATGTGCATTAACTTCCTCTCTTAACATTTTTAATATGGTAAGAAGATGCTTATAATCTTGCATTAAAAGTTTGATGTTTCTAGTTCATCAAAGTAGACTCTCAAGAAAGTGCAGACACACAACCTTACAATTGGTAGATGTTATAAGGTCCAAAGATCCATAATTTGATAGTTTCATCAAGCACTCTACGAATAGTGTCAACCCTCTTGTGTGGATGAACTCCTTAGTGCCTCTGCATTTGCAAGCACTGTCTCTTGTAGATGTTCACCAAGTTCTATTGCATAACTTTTTGCAAAGCTTCTGAGCCACAAATGAAGAGATCAACCATTTCCTATTAAAGGAAGAATATGAAGACTCATAATTCCATGAACAAAACCAATAGCTTCAAGTTTAGTTGGACAAAACATTATAGAAGGAAACATGTTTCATCATGATAATAACACTTTATTGGATGAACTTGAAGTAGTCCCCCAACAGTGCTTTACACAAATGTGGCATGTGACCTAGGATAATGATCCTAATATTTAGGATCATCTCTCACAATGAGAAACCTTCCACTTTCATCAAGAAGTTCCATACTTATTTAATGCATATTAAGGAGTAAAAGGGAAACTTGCAGCTACAATGAGATGCTAAATTCTATTATGGACATTTCAATACTAAAGAATCCATGGGACAAATAGACCCAGTACTACTAACTCAATTTGAACATTCTAAAGCACAATTCCAAGTTGCAATAGAATAGACCAAGGTCATGCATTACACTAACCAAAATTGGTTCAATATCATAAGTATCTTGGACCAACCTGCATATGAATTCCAAGTCTAAATCCAAAATTTTTAGCAATACAATGAACTATGATAATTTATTTTGAGCAAAGGGCCAATATTGAAGAAGAAATCTAGAAAATAGATAAATAACTGAGTATCTATATTAGGGTTCTAGGGAGGCACATTACAAGTTTTATAGTGTAGGATAGTCATGTTTTTTTTTTTTGTTTGTTAATTTGTGCAGGACCTGCGATTAACATGTGGCTTGAGAAACCGCGACTCAGGGGCATCTAAGCCGTCAAAATCACCCGGGGATCGCACCCGGCCTGA
>JZKD02S1714671.1:0-11214 GCA_000966675.3 Picea glauca
CATGCACAAGAACACAAAATGTATCCTGGGAAACCCTTCTCAACAAGGGAAGAAAAACCTAGCCAAATCCTTTGCTATATTCTTCAAGAGAAATACCTTCACCACAAAGAAAGACCTTAGCACACAAGAGAGTGCTTCAAACCTTAGAACTCTAGCGCCCAACATAAGTGCGTACCTTTTCCCAAAGAAGTGTACTTTCTGAAATTTCCAAACTCAAAAGAAAGATATGATTCCACATTAGGGAATTTCCCTTTACTTATATTAGACTTGTCCTATAAACTGAAGTGTTTATTGGCTCAACAAGGACAACCTCTCTAAGTCATATTATAATAATTATTATTATAATTAATATTATCAAGATTAATTATCTTTTACATTTATTATTAGTCACATTGAGGTAGGGCCGACCTGTACCCTTTACATTAAAATTAGGGTTACAGGCAGGTCTGACTCTTGAACAATATATAGAAAAGGATATGATACACCCACTAGTGCTCATCCACTAGGGGTACATCCATAGGGATGTCATATCTCTGATTCACTGCATTACATAGAAGAACCAGATCTTCACACATTCACCCATTCTCATCCACATGCACGTCCACTCTAAGATCTTCTTTCTCACTGCCTCACACATGAGAACCATCTGGAGTCTTCTCATTAACTCTGTTTCTTAGAGGAGGCTAATACATCATCTTCATTTCTGTTCACATGACGATGCACCCAACATTTTTGGATTTCAAACGTTCACCTTGTGCTCAACCACATGCATGCCCAACTCAATAGATTGCCTTTCCCACTAGATAATCATCTGGAGTTCTTCTCAACTCTCTGAATGGATGAGGTCATCTATATGTTCCTAGCTCTGTCTCAGGCATGAACCACATACCCTTCTTAGGGGATTTCTCTCAGGTTTGTAAGCTGAGAGAAACACTCACATAGCTGCAATGATCCACATATCACAGGTTTGTAAGTTGGATAATGTCTCACATAGCTGCATTCATCAACACTCCCTCTCATATAGGGAGGCATTCTTCATCATGCCAAGTCTCACACGGATGTACTCTGAATTGTTTTTTTGGCCGGAGTCATCAATACTCCCTCTCAACTAAGAAGGCATTTTTCACCAAGTTAGTCTGGTGCAGATGTCTGTAGTTTTATCATGTGTAGGAAGGGATGCATGTGTATGATTTTCCTTTGTATCATATCTCTGACATAAGGATATTTCATCTCATCGTGTTTCGATCCATCAGGAAACACTAGGTTCTCAAGGATATTTACACACAACTCTTGGTTATCATCATAGGATCCATCTCATGGTTAACTGAATCTGTCAGAAGCTTTGTGAAGCCACATTGCATCGAACACTTGATGCTATATACTCTTCCTTCGTGGTACTCAAGGCCACAAAGTTTTTTTTCTTGTTGCATTAGGAAACCATGGCAACCTTCACAGTAGAACATCAACTGGATGTGCTCTTCCGGTCTACTGTACTTTCTTTAATATTTTCATTGTATATTTTCCTTGACTCAAGAAAATCTCATCGGTCCTCTATCATACTTCTTGTCCTAAGAAGTAGTGCATCATACTTAGGTTATTCATCTTGAATTTAGAATTTAAGGATTACTTGTATCCAACAACATGACTTTCTAAATAAGTCATCAAAATCAGGATCTCGGCACCAACACTGTAATAATATAGGTTTGGATTAACAACACTCTTGCTGAAATCCAAACTCATCAAGAATCTATCTATCTGATATAGTTTCCAACTCATGGATGGTAGTACGGATGGAAGTGTATCAGGTTTACTGGATCAAGTGGCTCATCATAGACAACTCCCTCTATTTGTGAGAAACCTCTGGATTTAGATCTCATTTTGTATTTCTTGACACTTCCATTAGCTGCATGCTTCATCTTATAGATCCGCTTGGAAGTTACTACAAACTTCTCTTCTGGTAACTGAATAATATCTTTATACATCATTTTTTTTAAGATATACTGTTATTCTTTTGTTATGGCATCTTTCCATACTTGTTCTCCTGTTGCTTCTCTAAGACAAGGAAGCTCAACATCAATGAAGTGGCTCATGACTGAAGGATAGATTGAAAATCTCTTTTGCTTTCTCGAGATGTGCCTTGAGAGGCTTGTATGTTTCTCTGCCTCTTGAAGAGTGAGTCTAGGTAGGCCTTTTATGCCCTACTGCAATATCTCTAAACATATCAACTAGAACAACATTTTTCTCCCTCCGAATTGATAAAGGGGGAGAAGGTATTGTCTTACTGTCAATCTCTATCTGAGATTAACTAGATCTTTGAAAGACTATCTCTTCTTCAAGGGCAACGTCTCTTCTTGTCTCAATTTGTATCTGACCAGGGATGTCTATCTGGAATGTATTTGAAGATTCACTGTATCCTTTCTTTCTAAAGGATCTAGCTTGGACTTCTTCTCTTTGGATACATGAAAATACACTGAGCACCCAAATAACCTGAAGTGTTCAATCTCAGGCTTCATTCCGGTGAAGACTTCTTCGGGAGTTATGTTTTTCAAATTCTGGTGAAGACTTTGTTCTTAACATATAATGTGCCATGCATGCTTCTGCCCATGTAATCCTAGAAAGATTCTTATCATGCATTATTGCATTGGTTGTCTCAATGATGGTTCTATTCCTCCTCTTTCTCAAATAGGTTTTTTGACTCCCTCCAAGTCAAGTGACTCCCTGTAAAGGATAATCATGTTCCTTTGTTCTTAATGTGTCTAGAACAAGAAAACAAGAGGAACCAAAACAAGAATATCTCCTAAAGGAGAATAATGAGTACATCTTTAAAACCAAAACAATTTTAAGGATTGTTGTCTCATTTACAACACCTACTTTTAATATAGAAAACTTTAGAAATATAGGTTAGAGGATTGACAATGTCAACAATCAAACCTAGAGTCTTCACTTCCAGTGTGTTGTTCCTCTGAATGCAATGCAATCCATAAGGATCCAAGACTTCAACAAAAGGTTCCTTCGTCCTGCAATTTCCCTCATGACAATGATACAAATAATATATATACAAGTGCATACCTGAGGGTGCTGATATGATTTCTCCAATGGCACATGACTGATCTCTGTCCTTTGACATCTTCATGAAGGAGGCATGTCACAGTGAAACATTTTTGTATCACCCAAAAGATGTCTTCTTTTGAAGTCTTGTCTTCCAGGAACTTGAATTTCCTTGATCCATCAAGCTTATCTTCCATCATAGATTTTGCTCATTTTTGGATTCTTCACAAACCCTTGTCAACTTGGCTAGTAAACCTAATGGCTAGGATAGGCTATCAATTTTAGGTTTATTTGGACTTATGACTGCCAAAAATAAGCCTTTTTAAATATAGGAGAACATTGGTGAGCTGAAGAGCTCCTTCAAGGAATTGCAGAAACCCTAATTCTGAAATTTCTGCAGAAATTAGCAAAACCCTAGGGCCAAAAAGTCAAAATTCACGGAAATTGATTTTAAGAGCTTCTGGAGATGTGATGGAGGAGGCCATACTCTTCTATTCTAAATATAGACCCAGCGTCCAAGTATTAAGGGCTGTATAACCAAAGAAAGGAGGGTCATACGTATTTTTCTGGAAACTCTAGGAGGGCCGTACAGTTCTGCAAGAGTGAGAGGAGACTTAGTAGATGCTTGTGCAATGGGTTCTTTCAAGACCTATGCTCTGAAACCATGTTGATTTTTCAATGTGTTAGGTTAATCATGAAGTTTATTCCATTTTATCATTTAACTATAACCATAAATGTTGCAACAACCAAGATCACAAGAAGAAGCACCATGCACAAGAGCACAAAATGTATCTTGGGAAACCCTTCTCAACAAGGGAAGAAAAACCCAACCAAATCCTTTGCTATATTCTTGAATAGAAATGACTTCACCACCAAGAAATACCTTAACACACAAGAGGGTTCTTCAAACCCTAGAATTCTAGCACCCAAGAGAGGTGCACACCTTTTCCCAAAGAAATGTACTTGCTGAAATTTCCAAACTCACAAGAAAGATATGATTCCACATTGGGGAATTCCCCTTTACTTATATTAGACTTGTCCTATCAAATGAAGTGTCTATTGGCTGAACAGGGCCGACCTCTCTAAGTCATATTATAATTGTAATTATAATAATTATTATAATTAATATTATCTAGATTAATTATCTTTTACATTTATTATTAGTCACATTGAGGTAGGGCCGATCTATGCCCTTTACATTACAATTAGGGTTACAAGTAGGTCTGAGTCTTGAACAATATATAGCAAAGGATCTGATACACCCATTAGTGCTCATCCACTAGGGGCACATCCATAAGGATTTCATATCTCTGGTTCACTGCATTACACAGAAGAACCGGATCTTCACACGTTCACCTGTGCTCATCCACATGCACGTCCACTCTACAAATATTATTTCTCACTACCTCACACATGAGAATCATCTGGAGTCTTCTGGTCAACTCTGCTGCTCAGAGGAGGCTAATACATCATCTTTATTTCTGTTCACATGCCGATGCACCCAACACTTTGGGATTTCACACGTTCACCTTGTGCTCAACCATAGGCACGTCCAACTCAATAGATCACCTTTCCCGCTGGATAATCATCTGGATTTATTCTCAACTCTCTAAATGGATGAGGTCATCTCTACATTCCTAGAGCTGTCTCAGGCATGGACCACGTACCCTTCTTAGGGGATTTCTCTCAGGTTTGTAAGCTGAGAGAAAGACTCACATAGCTGCAATGATCCACATCTCATAGGTTTGTAAGTTGGAGAATGTCTCATATAGCTGCATTCATCAACACTACATAGAGTGCTTCTCGACACAATGATATAAAATATATACTTTGTACCATGAGACACTACAAGGAAAAGACCCTCTAACAGAGTTTTTGGTGGAAGCCCCTATAAAAATAACCCAAAAATATGTTTATAGTGAAGGACACTAGAGGAGGTGAGAGGGAGGAGGTTGTAGCAAATGTTCTTTTATGGTGATTTTATAAATACCTAACACATCGGTGCGTTTCATACTACGAACACACCGATGCTCTAAAAGATCGAACACCATGGTAGGGTTATTTAAAAAAAATATATACTATGGTGCGCTACATAAATAATGATGCACTGGTGCACATTGTTGCTTTAAAAAACAACGCACTGTGGTAGGGTTATTTTTTTTTTTAAATACTCTGCTGCACTACTTAAATACTAATGCATCGGTGTGCAATGTTGCTATCAAACAGGGCACACTATGGTAGGGTTATTTAAAAAAAATATACTTTGGTACGTTACTTAAGTATTGACACACCATTGCTCTCACAAATAGTGCACTGTGGTAGGGATATTTAAAAAAAATATACTCCTGTGTGCTACGTAAATACGGATGCATCTATGTGCAAAATTGCTCTAAAACATGGCACACCGTGGCAGGGTTATTTAAAAAAAAAATACTCCAGTGCACTACTTAAATACCGACGCTCCGGTGCACACAATTTCTCTCAAACATGGCACACTGTGGTAGGGTTATTTAAAAAAAAATACTCCGGTGCACTACTTAAATATGGACACACCAATGCGTCTAATAATGGAGCACACCATAACATGGTTAAATTATAAAAAATTTACCGGCCGTAAAATTCATTTATACCCTTTTCAATGTTGTAGAGCTCTCAAGCAATGGTGCAACTTTTGCCTCTTTGAAGCGCCCTGTCATCGGTGATTCCCTTGTGTACCTTCCTTCCATCCGTTTCTCGATGCGTGGCATTCAAATTTTTCCAAATAATGGGAAAATTTGGTTTTTTCTTACTGCGTGGCAACCATGCCTCCTCGATGAGGAAATGTCCAGGTAATGTCTTTATTTATTTATAACTTAAAATTTTAACAGATTAAAATGAAAAATTCAATTAAATTTCCATTGTTTTAAAATTTATTTATTTATTATTTATTTTCTACGTGGTGCATTTGATTTGTTCGGCTCGCACTGCAGACGGTGCACCCTGAAAATTTGTAGGGTGCACCAAAACACATTTGCCTAATTTTTTTGGTAGTGCGTTTGTAAACGCTACGCACCAGTGCATTATGTAATCATTAATGCATCAGGGTGTAATTTTACTGACACACTGCTTAAAATAACATAGCTGATTTTTTGCGGTGCGTCGAAATAACGTTAACACACTGGGGTGTTATGTTAAATGACGCATCACATAAATCAGATAATATATTTTATGCATTGCATTGGTAAACTTACACACCGAGACATTAAGGATTACCCAACGCACCACCGTAAAACATTAGAGCCTAAATTCCAAAGTACCATAATTATCAATTTTAAAAAAATTGTTTGTGCGGTGTGTTGTCTCTCCTGTAACGCACCAGTGCATGTCGGGAAAGGCTACACACCACAATAACAATTGAAAAAAATTATTTTACGGTGCTTTAGGGTTTTAAGTTTTTATTATTTTAGGCAGTTCGTCTGTTAACCTTAACTCACTGGTGATGTAAGTTATACAACGCACAACATAAAATAATATAACGAATTTTATACAGTGCATTAAGTTACATGTGCACACCAAAAACGATGCTCACAAGTAAGATACACACCGTGGACGGTGATTGAATTTTTTTGGGGCACACCGGTAATGAACTTTACTTAGTTTTTGAACAAAGTTATTTTTCCGTATTTATAAATAAATTTCTCATTTACTAATTTTCTTTTTTATGTTTTATGTATGAGGATGATGTATTTTATTCTTAAGCATGTAGAGACGTCAGTAGAGAGAGTAGCAGGAGCAGAGGGTTGACCGGTACAATGTTGTATGGGATTGAGAAGCGAGGGAGAGGGAGAGATATTTAAACCCTCGCCCTATTACTGTAGTGACCCAAGTCCTCTTGAGGAATGTGGGGCTCCTTAATTACTATGAGGAGGATACATCCATAAAGGGGCACTCCGAGTTCTTGGTGCAGCTGATACATCGATGGGATGTCCATCGACATGCTTTCCGTGTCGGTCCTGATTAGTGGTACTAACCCACTAAGGAGGATATATACTTTATCACTCGGCTATCCAGGAGAGAGGGGGATTTTACCCAGTTCCCTGATGTTCCAATCAATGTTGCAACAAAGATTCAACTCATGTATTATTAGAGATATATTGCGGTTGACGTACTTTCTCTAGTTGATTTTCAGGTGTCTGGTAGAAAGCTATAGATCGCTTCTTTCGGTGTAGCGGAGGTTAGGTGCCTCTCATTGTTAGTGATGACCATTGCAAACTTTACCAGTGATAGGAAACTGATTAGTTGTGCTCTTTTGTATTATGTTGGTTCTTTGGTATAGAGGCCATGATGTATTAGATGGTTTTCCATTTTTTGTGGCTGTTTTGTATAGCTCTAGATAGATGTCGTGCTATGATATATGGGAGGGTGAACTTCCCTTTTTCTTCAGAGTTGTTTTGTTTATTTTTTGAGAGGTTTCTGGAAACAAGGCCTACTTTTTCCTTTAGCCTTCTAGGTCGATGAATTAGGTGCAGATGCACATGTGGGGCGATATGATTCCCAAGAGGGGACATCTAGAGTTTCCATCCAGGATTTCCACTGATGCACTGGAGCTATTAGCAAGTGAGGTGGATCACATGTTTGTGATGGTTTTGTGTCCTTACGTAAGGTTGGATTGACGAGGATGTCCGAACATCCTCTTCACACTGGATGACCCACCAGATGTTAGAGGTAATATTAGTGTTTTGTTTAAATATATCTAGTTTCATTTTATTGTCTTGCTTAATTAGAATAAAATTAATTCTAACACATTCTTTAACTTGTTTTATTGAATTGTTTAATGAAACTGTTTAATTATTATTGTGTACTATATATTTTGCATATATTGACACATTAGTTAGGGACGTGCCTCCTCACCCACCGTATGCAAATGAGGAGATGCCCGAGGCTACGGTGGGTCAGGTTCCTTGGGTGCAGATGCCCGATGACATGTGCCGTAGGCCAGATACTAGATTTAGGTTGTAGTTGGGTGACCAAATCTGTGCACTTTTGGTTGAGGTGGGAGTTCTCCCTGTGCTGATGCGAGACATCAGGGAAGATCCTATTCTCTTGGAGATTTGGAGGGATATGACACATGATATGATGCCTCTTATGCATCATATCGTCAGAGCTACCATGCTACTAGCAATGAGGAGGGCTACCGATGATACACACTCTTCCTCTAGTACCTGTTCGTCCAGTACCCCATTGACTAATGAGGGTGGCCGTGATCCTTCTCCATGTCCTCCTCCTCCTCCTTCACCTCACCTGGATGAGCATGCAACATCTATTCCTCCACTGTGTGATTTTCCACTGCCTCCTAACCATCCATCATCTTCTACTACAGACCATGCCTCCACTGCTATTGTAGATATGATTATCACATCAGATGGACCATATATATTATAGCAGTTATTTGACTTGTTCATAATATATATATATATGGTGCATTGTTTCTCTCTCTCTATATATATATGGTACATTGTTTCTATTCATGTTGATGTACTTAATTTATATGTTGATGTTAATGTGTATATTGTAAGGTCATGTTAGATGTGTTTGTTAAATGTGCTTGATAGATGTGTATGTTATAACAATGCCCATTAGATGTGCATTTTTTCTATTGATCATGATTTTGTACTTAATTAATTTATATGTTGAAGTTGATGTGTACATTGTTAGGTCATGTTAGATATGTTTGTAAAATTTGCTTGATAGATGTGTATGTTAAATGATGCTTGTTAGATGTGTGTGAGGATGATGTTAGACAATTCTTGTGTTTTGTTAGATGTGATCACAATGATGATGCCATGTTATATTATTAGAATTGTGTGCAACTAACTAATTAATGACGTTTATATGTGCTAGAGGTATATATAATTAGATGATGTTAGCGAATTTAAATGTGTATTTTAGATGGTGTTTATGTTTGTTAGATGGTTACCATCATGCTGTTTATTTTTATTAAATGATCTTTCGAAATATTCACAATCTAACAATTATATTTCAAAATCTTCACATTAATGTCATTGTAAGCTTAGTTATTAATTTTTAAACTAGTATCACATTAATATATTGTTCTTTAAAAACATGTTAGAAATGTAAATTTTAAATTATAAACCACATTTTTATATAATCTTACTTTTAAATCTACAAAATACATGAACACAAACTCAAATTTTGAATCATCATGTTAACATATCATAAAAAAGGTTGTACTATTAAACATGTATATCAACCATATTTTTACTTTTGATTTCAACATAGATTATTAGGATAAATAAGAAACTATGTAAATTAAAATATTACCATTCAATATCTAAACATGTTACCAACTATAAAATTATATGTCGTTGCATATATATAAAATTAAAAAAATAATTAAATAACTCATGCATGGTTTAAAATATTCATAACTCAAATGCTCAAGCAAGGAGATACAATGCAAATCTTAAAATTTCCCTAAGAGATTTAAGGATCAAATTCATATCACTAACAAAAGTGCTTTATACAAGTGCTTGAGTGTGTCCAAGGGTAAGAGGANTAACAATTATATTTCAAAATCTTCACATTAATGTCATTGTAAGCTTAGTTATTAATTTTTAAACTAGTATCACATTAATATATTGTTCTTTAAAAACATGTTAGAAGTTTAATTTTTAAATTATAAACCACATTTTTATATAATCTTACTTTTAAATCTACAAAATACATGAACATAAACTCAGTTTTTGAATCATCATGTTAACATATCATCAAAAAGGTTGTACTATTAAACATGCATATCAACCATAGTATTACTTCTAATATCAACATAGATTATTGGGATAAATAAGAAACTATGTAAATTAAAATATTACCATTCAATATCTAAACATGTTTCCAACTATAAAATTATAAATTGTTGCATATATATGTAATTAAAAAAATCAATTAAATAACTCATGCATGGTTTAAAATATTCATAACTCAAATGCTCGAGCAAGGAGATACAATGCAAATCTTAAAATTTCCCTATGAGATTTAAGGATCAAAGTCATATCACTAACAAAAGTGTTTTATACAAGTGCTTGAGTGTGTCCAAGGGTAAGAGGATTGTTAACAAATGGATAAATGTCACCTTCACGACACATCAGAATTCTAACACCATTGTGACAACAAAACAATGTTTTGGAAAGCTCTTTTTTAGGTCTCAATGCTTCAATAACATGTTGGTAGAGGGTCAAACTTCTAATAGCTTGAGGCCTTTCTGGTAAAAAAAAAAAAAAAAACAATTTCTTAAATGTGTATTTTTGCAATTACTGTTAATATTAAATTCTTAAATACTTCAAACTTGACATATTTCTCCTACAATGAAAAGACTTTTCTATCATTTTAGTTAAATGGTAGCATTGTTATTAATTGTTCCAAGATGTTGAGAGTGGTTTCAACATCACAAAACTTTATATAGAGAAAGTATAATTTCATATCCCATTAAAAATTCAATTGGTTTGACATTTTTCAGGATTTTACAATTGGAAATACTTAGTTTTAAGTGTAAAAACCTTTGCGAATCTTACCAATTATATAAAATGACAACTATAAAATGTTTGGCGAAACTTTTCTAAAAACATGTAGTTACAAATTTATCATGCAAATAATTCTTAAAATTTTATATTAAACATGCAACAACATATAAATATCTTCAAATAATAATATAAAATTATATTTTAGTCAATCATTCCATGCAATCACAAATAATTTGAAGTACAAACACATTACACATCAAACTAACTCTTAACCAACTAAAATTGTTCAATGATTTGTTATAATTAACTTTCAATTTCCTCCATCACAAGATGAATAAAAAAAAAAAAAAATTAGCGAAGTAAAGATAACAAAAAGATACAACAACAATATAAATGATGAAATAAAACATGTACATATCACTCTATGTTGTCATCACCCTGATTATCTTCCTCGCTGGCATGATAACATTGTTGTTCTCAAAAATATGTTTTGTTCTAGGGTCGTGTCTTAATACGAATCATCAATCCCTATCCAACACATCTAGGTAAACAAACACTTGGTTGCAGCGTTTTGGGAAAACATAAGTCTCCTTAGCTTCATCCCACATCTTTCTAGATTTGATACATATCAACCCAATATCACGAT
>JZKD02S1714682.1:2590-37869 GCA_000966675.3 Picea glauca
TGAAGTCTTGAAATTAACAGGTTCAACATTAAGAGTGGGTTTGATGGTCTTAACATAATCAATCAATTTATTTTGATGTATTGTTTGTACTTGCATACCATATAATTTTTTTCCAGATAAACCACATAATAAAAAGTTACGGTAGAAACACAAAGCCTATGTATTTTAGAATTATAACATATATAAAACTAAAATCGAATAAAAAATAGAAAACAATATTTTTTCTTTAAAGAAATGCATATTTGGAATTTGCATATATAGCTCTATAAGTGTGTGTACTTTCATCAATAATAATGCGTGGACCATATTTAAAAACATCGTCGAAATTGGAGATAATAATAGGGAGTTGAAAAAATGAATGTCTTTTTATTTATGCAATCCGAACTACTAGGTTCCTCACTCTGAAGCTAAAATGAAAAAAGTAAACTCATCCAACACATTGAGGAAAAGAGACAATCCCGCCTATTTTTTTGAATTCACATAGATGCACACACATTTTAGTTATAAAGCACATGTGTGTTAAAGTTATAAAAGTGTGCTTACATTTTGGTTATAAAAGTGCATGCACATATTAAACAATACTCATGTTATTAAAGCATGCATGAATTATTTTTACATAAAATAATAACCATGTAAAACTCCATCACTCTAACATGTTTCAAAAGAAAATGTTTAGCATTAAAACATAGTTTTAAGGGCATAAGATTTACTTTCCTCTTCTAGTCATAGTGAAGGCCCCTAGACCAATCCCCTTTGCGTAAAACTGCCTAATAGTGTATGGGATATCGCTCAAAGGTGAAATTACTTATAGAGAGAACATGTGTTATGGTTGGAGACCTTGTTCACAATGCTTGAGACCTAGAAGCTTCATTGTCCTATGTAAGGCCCTTTTTTTTCTTTTTTACCATGATCTAATGCCCTAGATCCATCATTGTTGACAACAACTTTTTAGTGAAGACCATGTCCCATTTAGAGGTCAAAGATCCCATAGAAAGGTCCTATGTGATGTTTCAATGCAAATTTCATGATGCTTGAGCCCAAAAAGATTTATTAAATGCCTAAGGCCCTTGACATACTTCTCTGACCATTGTCAAGATCCAAAGACCCATCAGACCCTTGGAATCCTTCCCTAACCATTGTCAAGACCCAAAGACTCATCAATCTTGTTGAAAACATCATAGTGTCTCTCGATAAACCACTCAATATCAAAATATCTTCAAAAGACATCAAGTTTTTTGTGTTGTGGGTGTTTTCATGGCAATTGAACCCAAAGAAGATTCATTTAGGAAACAAGGTCCTTATTTTCCTCCCCTAGCATTCATTAAACCTCGAGACCCATCCTTGGTTCACAACTAACCTAGTCATGGTGCCCATATCCCAGTTTGAGGTAATTGATACCATATAGAGGTCATATATGGTGGTTTGAGGACTTTTCCATGGTGCTTGACCTTGAGAATTAAGGTTTATGGCCGTAGGTTCTTGTTCACTTCCCCTAACTATGTTTAAGGACTCAAGACACATCCATGACTCTCAAGACCTTTTTATGGTATCCATATTCAACTCAAATTCCAAAGACTCCATCGAAAGGGTTTGTGTCATGATTCCTATGTGTTGTTCATGGTGCTTTAACTTGAGAAGGTTCAATTAGGTCATAAGGTCATTATTTCCTTCTTGACCATATTTATGCCACAATACACATTTTCAATGCACAAAACCCATTTGTGGCACCTATATCCTATTTGGAGGCAAAAGACCCCCTACAAAGTTCTTGTGTTTTGGTTCAAGGATTTGTTCAAGTCTCTTGAGCTCAAGAAGCTTAAAAAATATCCTATGGCACATGTTTTCAATATTTGATGATGACCATTCATGACCCATCCAACTCAAATGCCAAAGACCCCCTAAAGATTTTTGTTTCCATGTTGTTTTCATGGTACTTGATTTTGAAAATCTTTGTTTGGGGCTTGGGAGCCTTGTTTTCCTCCCTTGATGTTCTTTAGGCCTCAATGCCTATTCTTGGTGCTCAAGAGCTAGATTAATTATGCCCGTATTCCTCTAGTAGTATAAGTATACCTACAAGTGTCTCATGTGGTGGTTTAAGGATGCATATGTTGCTATAGCTTGAGAAGTTATGTTTAGGGCCTGAGGTTGTTGTTTCCCTCCCCTAACTATGGTCAAGGGCCCGGGGCTATTGTTTCCCTATCAAAACCATGGTCAAGGCCCCAAGACCCATCTAAGGTACATAAAACATCTTAATAGATTCCATATCCAACCCCTATGCCAAAGACCCATTAGTGAGGGATCACATCATAGTTTATAGGTGTTGTTCATGGCACTTAAGCCTAAGAATTTTCAATTAGTGATTAAGGCCCTCGTTTTCCCCTTTGACCATATTTAGGCCTCAAGACCCATTTTGAGTGAAAAAAACCTACTCATGGTGCTTGTTTCCCACTTGAAGGCCCAGAAAGAACCTCTACAAAGGACTTGAGTGTTGGTTTGATCAAGACTCATTTAAGGCTTTTGAGTGTGAGAAGATTCAACAAAATCTTGAGGCACTTGTTTTCCTTCCTTGACCATGGTCAAGGCCCTACAACCCATCCTCATTGTGTAAAACCTCCTAATGGAATCCATATCCTACTCTGATGTTAAGGGCCCCTTAGAGGGTTCCCATGTTGTGGTTTGTAGGTACTTTTCATGGAAATCGAACCCAAGAAGTTATGTATAGGAAATAAGGCCCAAGTTTTTTCCTCCCTTAACCATGGCACTTACGTTTGAGAAGGTTCATTTAGGCCCCCTTCACTGTAAAGTTCCTGACTTGTCTAGTCTAGGAAACGTTGCTAATGTGTGTGTAGGATTAAAGGTTTACAACATATAAATGATCATACAAATAATAAACGCGACAAAGGACTGCAAAGTTCGTATTATGATATCTTTGTGGATTACAAAATGGCCGAATGTGGCTGAATAAACTGAAAATACTTGACTAGATCGGCAGACAAAGGATCTTAGCCGGAATACAAATAAGCAATTGTGGCTGAATAAAATAACAACACTCGGCTAGATCAAAAGACAAAAGGATCTTAGCCATAATACAAATAAGCAACTAAAAGATAATACTCGAAATATGGGAACATTGCGGAATCAATGAATAATGATGGAAGACCTGGATGATCTTCTCGGTGACTAGGGTGTGTCTTTCAACATCGAAATCAGCCAACTGGTGTCTTCCTCCTGGAATACACTGAACTATCTCTCTTGAGATGTGCCTCTTCTCCTCAATGACAAGTCATAATCTACATAATGATGAATTAGGTCACTGACCCTTCCTTTATAGCTTTCCAAAACCCTAAATCATGTTGAAACCCTAATTCATTGTTGACTTCCAAAACCCTAAATCACTGTTGAAACCTGAATTCACTATTGACTTCTATTTTTAGCTCATAATGACTTAAAAGTGCTTTTAACCCTTTTTAGCTCAATCTCACTTTCTGAATATAACACCTGTGACTGGAGTGACCTCTAGTAACCCTGTTTACCCCTCTTTGGCCTTGGCTATATTCTAACAGGGCGGTTTAGACCATTGAGCCTCCTCTCTGAAGCTCCTATTTGGAAAGGGACATTACAATCCTCCCTTCCCGAAATTGCTTGTCCTAAAGCAATACCAGTACAGGGTGTTGCAACACCTGCTCGCTCTCCCAAGTAGCTTCCTCTACTGGAAGACCTCTCCATCTGATCAAACACTCTCTGATAACCATGCTCCTCAGTTTCCTCTCCCAGAACTCCAAAACCTCCTCTAAAACTAACTCCAACTATCCCTCCTCATCCAACAGGGGAAGCTCCTATGATGTGCTAATGAATTGTCCCACTGCCTTTTTTAGGCAAGACATGTGGAACACGTTATGAATCTTGCTCCCCTCTAGAAGCTCTAGCTCGTAAGCAACCTCGCCTACTCGATGCATGATCCTGTAAGGACCATAAAATTTGGGCTTAAGCTTCTCGGTCCCACTCTTCTTCAGAGATGACTGTCCGTAGGGTTGGAGTCTCAAGAAAACCAAATCTCCAACCTCAAAGTTGCGCTCTATCATGTGCTTGTCCACACTTATCTTCTTTCAGTTTTGCGTCGTCTGCAGGTTCTCTTTCAACAACTTGAGAATCTCCTAACTCTCTAGATCCAATCCTTGGCCTTGGGAGCTTTTCTCTCCCCGAAGACCAAGTCTAGAAAAGTGGGAGCATCATATCCGTACAATGCTCAGAAGGGTGTCATACCAATGGACATGTGGAAGGTGGTGTTGTAGCAATGTTCTCCTAAATGTAACCACTTTACCCACATTCTTTGTTGTCCTTTTACATAGTTCCTCAAACACCCTTCAACCCACTTGTTGACAATCTTGGTCTGCCCATTTTTCTGAGGGTGATAGTTGGTGCTAGGTGTCAACTCTATCCCCACCAACCGAAACAACTCTCTCCAAAATTTCCCTATGAACTGACTGTCCCTGTCACTAATGATGTTCTTCGACAACCCATGAAGTCCGAAGACCTCCCTGAAGAAAATCTCAGCTACCTGAACTGCGTTGTACTTTTTCAGTATGGCGTAGAAGTGTGAAAACTTGGTCAATCTTTCGACCACTACATAGATACAGTCCTTACCCTAGACCTTGGGTAGACCTATGATGAAGTCCATAGATATACTCTCCCATTTTTTCTTTGGAATGGGGAGTGGTTGAAGTAGCCCTACTGGAAGAGCATGCTCTGACGTGTTCTACTAACAATTCACACACTCACTGGCGTGTCTCATAATGTATTATTTGAGGCCCTTCCATGAGAACCTCTCTCTGATCTGTCTGTAGGTTTTGAAAAACACCTGATGGCCTACTAGAGGTGAATCATGAACTGCGGTGAGGATATTCTTCTTAAGATCTGAATCTGGCACCAAGTAGACTCTATCCTTGTAAAATATGACATCGTCAATGACCCTATACCGTTCATCCTGTATCTGCCCATCCATCACCTCACAAGCAAACTTGTTCTTGGAATATTCCACTAACAAGTGGGATTTCCAATCTGCTGAAATCTCCATCAAAGAACATGCTGCAGGTCTCCTCGATAGTGCATCGGCCACAATGTTCTTCTTCCCCTTGACATACTCTATGTCAAATTCGAATGCCTGTACCTTCGTCACCCATTTCTATTAGCACTCACTGAGGTCCTTCTGCTCAAGGAAATACTTCAAACTGTTGTGATCGGTCTTGACCACGAATTTGTTGCCAACCAAATATTGTCTGAACTTGGTCAAGGCATGCATGATTGCCAACATTTCCTTGTCATAAATGGATTACAACCTCTCATCTTGACTAAGCTTTCGGCTCTCGAATACCATGGGGTGTCCTCACTGCATCAAAACTGCACCGATCCCTTCGTCGGATGCATCACACTCTAGTACCAATGGAAAGTTTAATTCTAGTAGTGCCAACACTGGACAAGTGCCCATGACTTCCTTCATGTGATCAAAGGATTCCTGTGATTTCTTGGTCCATATGAAGGCCCCATGCTTGGTAAGATATGTCAGCGGTGCTCCAAGCTGAGAAAAACCTCGGACGAACCGCCTGTAATAGTTTCACAGGCTGAAGAAGCTCCTCAATTCTGTCATGTTCTTGGGCGTCAGCCAATCTAGAATGGCCCTGATCTTCTCTTGGTGCACCTGTACCCCCTGTGCACTGATGATGTGGCCTAAGTAAAGCAGCTCTGTCATATCGAACTCGCACTTGGACTCTTTGGCATATAATGATTGTGCCTCCATGATGCTCAATACCTCATCCAAGTGCCTCATATTCTCTTTCCATGACCGGCTATAGATCAAGATGTCGTCGAAGAAAACAAAGACTGATTTCCTTAACTGATCCTTGAATATATGGTTCATGCAAGACTGTAATGTAGAGGGTGCATTGGTTAGCCCAAATGGAATAACCAGGAACTCGAAGTGTCCAAAATGACATCGAAATGTCATCTTCTCTATGTCCTGCTCTCGGATGTTGATCTGATGATATCCAGAGCGTAGATCAAGTTTTGAGAAGAAAACTGCCCCATGCAGTTCATCCATCAACTCTTAAATGTGTGGGATAGGGTACCAGTTCTTGGTGGTTTTCTTGTTCAAGGCTCGGTAATCAATGCACATCCTCATGGTGCCATCCTTCTTCAGAACTAAGACAATTGAAGAAGCAAATTGGTTGTTGCTCAGTCTGATGTGTCCCATCGCCAGCAATTCCTTGATTTCCTTCTCTATCTCATCCTTGAACCTCCTAGGATGATGATAGGGGGGGTGATCATAGGTTTGCCCTCCTCCTCCAACTCAATGGTGTGCTCAAACCCCCTGTCAGGTGGTCTCCCTGGTGGAATTGCCTCAAAGACCTGTTGATGTCATCCCAATAAATTCTTGATCTATGTATGGTATTGTTGTCGACCTTCTGAATCCTTCTGAGTAGTGATCAAGCATTCTGCAGCATATGCTACCTCCCCATGTCTAAATATCCTCTCCATACTCTTGGATGAAACTGTCCTGGGTGCTCCTGTCGACATACCTCTTAGAACAACCTTCTTCCCATCTTGATCTTTGAATCCCATTTCCAAGGTTTGGTAGTTGGTAGTGATTTTTCCCAAGGTAATCATCCATTGAACTCCTAACACCACATCTGTGTTCGATAGGTCAACCACATAAAATGTGTCTCTCACTGTATTGTTGCCTAACTTCATCTCTAAGTTTGGAACTCTGTCTAGACACTCCACTATGTGGTCATCTGATACTGCAACATCAAACCCCTCAAACTCCTCTGTCTGAAGTGTCAGTCTCGATAGTAGTGAAGCGTCGATGAAGTTGTGGGTGGCCCCACCATCTATCAGGGTGATTTCCCATTGCCCCTAAATAATCCCTTTGATACAGAGGGTATCATACCTAGGAATAGCAGAAAGGGTCACTATGACACCTCCCTTTGTTGGTTTCCTCCTGTTAGCCTGTTCTGGCGATTGTGGGACTACTGGAGGATGGGCTCTTGTCAGTGTCGGTGGTCTACGGGGAGGATACTCCTCTACTGGTGCTGAATCCTCCTCTGAACTAGTGGATCCACTGTCATGCTCCTCCTCCTCACTGTCCACGTTGTCTGTTTCTACCTCAATATAATGAATCTCTCCCTTGCCCATGCACCTGTGGCATGGGACCTAAGGATCTCTGCAACTAAATAAAAGCTTATTCCTCATAATCTCTCGCCTATTCTCATCATCCAACTTCTCCTTGCCCTTCCATTCTGTCTGGAATGGCTTCCTGTCTCGATCCTCTGGGGCACAAATGGTTTGGAGAAAATTTTAGTCTTTGGCACTGAGTCTGCCAGATCTCAAGTGCGAAGGATGGCATCCTGCAAAGTGGGAGGCATGTATGCCTTCACCCATCCTCTTAAAGGCTCTGTGAGTCCTTCTGTGAATAGCATGATCAACCTGAGCTCTGATATATCTGTCACTTCCATGACTACCCATTGAAACTCTGTGATGAACGCCTATGTTGTGCCAGTTTGTCTCAACCAAGCTAGATCCCTGAAGTGTATCTCGGGATCCTTCCTGTCAAACCCGTCCATGAGCCTATCTGTAAACTCCCTATATGAGGTGATGCGACTGTGACCCAATGTCACCAATCCATGATACCACCACTCATGTGCCTCACCCTCCAAGTGTAAGGTCGCAAAACTGATGGCCTCTGTCTTGGTCATCTGGTTGAGC
The DNA here is from genome assembly GCA_000966675.3 of Picea glauca. Taxonomy (NCBI): domain Eukaryota; kingdom Viridiplantae; phylum Streptophyta; class Pinopsida; order Pinales; family Pinaceae; genus Picea; species Picea glauca. The sequence continues at coordinate 10,349 of JZKD02S1714682.1, forward strand.
TTGTAATATGTTTCTATCTTTTGTACCCAAGCTCTGGCGGTGTATTTGGACGATCCGTCGAAAGAAGAGATGGTGAGTTTCCCAACTTTTCGGATGAAATTGAGGTTATACCCCTGCAGTTGTTGTGGTCTGCGCCTCTACGGTTCTCTGGGGTGGTTCTTGAGTCTGAGTCCACAGTACTTGACTAAGGTCATGTCCTGATGGAAGTCATGACCCAATGTTGTGTACTCCCTCCTATACTCTTCAATGTCGTCGGCATGAGTGGGTGGCCTCTGTGCTATCAGTGGCGGTGTTGCTAACGGGGGTGCCCTCTAGAAAATGGAAAACAAGGGTCTAGGAATCCTACTCGCAGAGGTGTATGTGCGAGAGGGTGACTGGGGTCTACTTACTGCTCCCACGTTCCCCTTTTCTGCAGGTGGGACTTGTGTATCTAGGGTGCCCACTCTAGCCAATCTATCAACCACCTGTGCCAAGGACTGATACATGGTCCGTTGACTAGCTAACATATCATTGATAACCTGCATGAAAGATGCCTCTAGATCTACGGGGGCCTTGCCACTGCCCTGTGGTCGCTCATATATGTCTCCTAGCATCCTCTCTTCCTCGTGCTCAGCCTCATGCTCTTCCCTTCTCTCTGCTTCTTTGTGTGCCTCTTCCTCTTCCTCTAAGCTAGGAGGAAAAGGGAGAAAATTAAGCCTATGCCTTCTTTCCTGATGCCTGTTGTAAGTGACATATTCATCACCTACGTGTTCAAGGCCCTCTGAGTCTTCTATTGCACTCATTTTTTTTAGTCACAGGCTGGCATGACTAAATCTCTGATACCACTGTAATGTTCATGACTTGTCTAGTCTAGGAAATGTTGCTAATGTGTGTGTAGGATCAAAGGTTTACAACATATACATGATCATACAAATAATAAACGTGACAAAGGACTGCAAATTTTGTATTATGATATCTCTGTGGATTACAAAATGGCCGAATGCGGCTGAATAAACTAACAATACTCAACTAGATCAACAAACAAAGGATCTTAGCCAGAATACAAATAAGCAACTGCGACTGAATAAAATAACAACACTTGGCTAGATCAAAAGACAAAAGGATCTTAGCCGGAATACAAATAAGCAACTAAAATATAATACCCAGAATATGGGAGCACTACAGAATCAATGAAGAATGATGGAAGACCTGGATGATCTTCCCAGTGACTAGGGTGTGTATTTCAACACCGAAATTAGCCAACTGGTGTCTTCCTTCTGGAATACACTGAACTATCTCTCCTGAGATGTGCCTCTTCTCCTCAATGACAAGTCATAATCTGCATAATGATGAATTAGGTCACTGACCCTTCCTTTATAGATTTTCAAAACCCTAAATCATGCTGAAACCCTAATTCACTGTTGACTTCCAAAACCCTAAATCATTGTTGAAACCCTAATTCACTGTTGACTTCTATTTTTAGCTCATAATGACTTAAAAGCACTTTCAACCCTTTTTATCTCAATGTCACTTTTCGAATATAACACCTGTGACTAGAGTGACCTCTAGTAACCTTGTTTACCCCTCTTTGGCCCTGGCTATAATCTAACGGGGTGGTTGAGACCATTGAGCCTCCTCTCTAGAGCTCCTATTTGGAAAGGGACATTACATTCACCACCACCCCCCAAACCATGTTTAGGCCTCAGGACCCATTTCCACTATAAAAAAACCTACTCATGGCACATGTATCCCGCTAGGATGCTAAAGAACCCCAACCATGGCCTTGAAAACCATTCCTGGTGTGGGATTTAGATACATTATTATTTTGGTATTATGGTGTGGTTAATCATGACACTCAAATCCTTCTAGTAGACTCATTAGATACCCTACAGGGCTCCCATGTGGTGGTTCAAGGATGTGTTCATGGAACTATAGACTTATAAGATTCATGGGTTGTAGGTGTTGTTCATGGTGCTTGAGTCCAAGAAGCTTCATTTAGAGAACAAGGCTCTTATTCACCTCCCCACACCTTGGTTATACCTTGAGATCCATTTTTGGCTGACAACTAACCTAGTTATGGCACCCATCCAACTTGGAGGTGAATTACACCCTATAGAGGTCATATGTGGTAGTTTGAGGACTCTTCCATGGTTCTTGATCCTAAGAAGAAAGGTTTAGGGCTAGATGATCTTGTTTCCCTCCCTCATTTATGGCCAAGGACCCAAGACCCATCCATGTTTCCCAAGACCTTGTAATGGCACCAAATTTCAACTCAGATGCCAAAGACTCCTTGGGGAGGGCTTGTGTCATCGTTTATAGGTGTTGTTCACGGTGCTTGAGTTATAGAAGGTTCAATTAGGGATTAAGACCCTTGTTTCCCCCATTGACCATGTTTAGGACTTGACACCCATTTCCAATGCACAAAACCTAATCATGGGACATGTATCTCACTCGAAGCACTACAAAGGACTCTTGTGTTGGTTCAAGGACTTGTTCAAAGCTATTGAGATTGAGAAGATTCAATAATATCCAAAGGAAAGTGCGTTCCTTCATCAATCATGGTTAAGGCCCCGTAACCCATCTGTGATGCAAAAAAACTCCTAATTGCGTGCATATCCAACTTTGATGCCAAAGACTCACTAGAGAGGACATATGGTGTAATTTTCACATGGTGTTCATGGAAATAGAACATGAGAAGATACATTTAGGGCCTAAGCCCCAAGTGCTTTCCCCAGTAACCATGGTTCTTAATCTTGAAAGGTTTCATGTAGGATTTAAGCCCCTTATTTCTCCCCTAGTAACGTTTAGACCTTGAGACCCATTTCCATTGCATAAAATCTACTCATGGTGATCGTATCCCACTCAAATGTTAATGAACCTCAACCATGGATTTGAGAACCGTTTTTGGTGTGGACCCAAGACATTCTTATTTAGACCCTATGTTTTGGTTTAATCATGGTGCCCATATCCCTTTTGTAAGCTAGGGATACCTATACAAGTCTTGGGTAGTGCTTTGAGGATTTGTTCATGTAATTATATAGCTTGAGAAGCTGCATGCATTGTAGATGTTTTTCTTGGAACTTGAGCCCAAGAAGCTTCAATTAGGGAACAAGAATCTTGTTGTCCTCTCTTGACCTTGGTCAAGCCTTAAGACCTATTCTTGGTTCACAACTAACCTAGTCATGGTAACCATATCCCACTAGGAGGTGAATGATTCCCTATAGAGGTCATATGTGCCAATTTGAGGACTCACCTATGGTGTTTGAGTCTTAGCACTATAGGCTCTTGTTTCCCTCCCTCTATTATGGTCAAGAACCTTAAACCCATCCATGATGCTCAAGACATCATAGTGGAGCCCATATTCAAATCGAATGCTAAATAATACCTATAAAACACTTTTGTCATGGTTTTTCAATGTTGTTCATGGTGCTTTAGCTCAACAAAGTTAAATTTGGGATTAAGGCCATTGTTTCCCTCCTAACCATGTTTATGTCTTGACAGCCATTTCACCCATTTCCAGTGAAAAAAACCTAGTCATTGTGTCTATATCCCACTTGGAGACCTATGAATAACCACTACAGAGGACTCGTGTGTTGGTTCAAGGGCTTGTTCAAGGTTCTTGAGCCCGAGAAGATTCAACAATATCTCGAGGCACTTGTTTTCCTTCCTCGACCATGGTAAATGCCCCATGACCCACCCTTAGTGCACAAAACCTCATAATGCATCCATATCCAACTCTAATGCCAGAGACGCCATAGAAAGGGGTTGTGTTGTGGTTTGCAGGTGTTTTTCATGGCAACCAAATCCAAGAAGTTATGTTTAAGTCCTAAGCCCCAAATAATGTCATCTCGTAACCATGGTTCTTGAGGTCAAGAAGGTTCATTTAAGGCCCAAGCCCCTTGTTTCTTCCATAACCTTGTTTAGGCCTCAAGACCCATTTTTTTTTTACACAAAGGAACATGTGTGCTTTTAAGAATGTGTGCACACTTTTAGGAAAGTGCACACACTTTCTGAAATGCATGTGCACTTTTGTAACATAGTACATGGAGGGAAATGTAGATGTGTGTATGGGGTGTGTGTGGAGGTTTGGTAAGGAAGAAAGACATTCAAATTAGAACGTGTCCACATTTCTAGAGTGTGTGTGCATTCCTAGAATTTTCAACGAGCATGTGTTCCCATTACAATGATTTTGGGAAGCAACTTCTTACACCTTCCTATAACCCCATAATTATTACACCAAGCACTAACATGTTTTAGTATTCCTGCAATTATATAAATTTCTTATTTTTAAATACATAAAGGTATTCAAAATCTAGACTAAGGAGGACACACAATCCATTATAAGTTGATCTCACTCATGCTGAAAAGTCTACCCTTTGGCTTTCCTTTCTAATATGGTCTATGGTAGCAATAGTGGATACTCTTTGGTTTTCAACCAAAGTATTTTCACACAATGCACTAATATTTCTTCTACAAAATACAAGTAAACTAAGAATGCAATATTGCACATAGTAATAGAAGTATATCAAGAAAAACCTTGCTTAAAATTTTAGCTCTAAAATATTAAGTTCAAGTATAGTAGTGTCACATTGGCCATCAGATTAGTAACAACAAGCAAGAGAAATGTTGTGGGTCACACATATGATTTAGAAGATTAATATGCAAACAATTTTGTAAACTTGTACTCTTTCAATACCTAACACCATGAGCTTGTCTAACTTTTTTTGCTCTATTATTTTTCATCTTCCTTTTATCTTAGGAAGCTTAATTACTAGAACGTCCCCATCATTAGTAGACGGTGAACGTCGATAGGGATTGACATTGTCAACCGTACAACCATCTCTCATTTTCCAACCGGAAATCTCTTTTCCACCAACATCTCTAATCCCATAATTAATAGTCCAACAACTAAATTATTGGACAATGGAGATGAAAAGAAGACATGACCATTGAATGTATCTCGACCATTTAATCTTGCACCCTCTATCCTATTTTCAAAATAGAAATGCCTCTAAGTATAATTATTGTTATCATAAAACATGGTCAATTTAAATACCAAGTGTTTCATAAAGGTAGACATGATCCTTTCAAGTCTCTAATCACGTATCCCACATCTTATCAAGACTGTAAACTACTCATGAGTGAACGCATAATTCAAAATCTTGCTCAAACCCCTACTGACTCATGACTACAAAAGATCAATAATAGTATCAGGGATGCCATAAAGATAAGTTCTTATGAAGATGCATTATTAGGGCTTCTTAACCGTAACTCCAACTCTTTGATAGGCCATAATATATGTGTTTTTCATGTACAATGTAAATAAGTCATTATGTTCAAATTTTGAGGGAGATTAATTGGGGAGATGATTTGGGAGTATGCATGGAGTTGAATTAGCATGCATGTGAGCATTAGGTTGATCGAAGGATCATTATATTGTGAAAAATATGTACTAGAGTATTATAACCCTTTGTATAAGGACAATAAGAGCCAATCAGGGCCAAGATGGACTATAATCTGGCCTCATCTCATTAGGATGAATGGATAAAATCACATTTAACTCAACCTCATCTGTGTGGACATGGTTTTTCTATTGATGATATTGTTGTTCAAATTTGTGGGGCCAAAGGAAAGACTATGTATTGGAAATGGGAGGGCCTATATCAATGTTGGCCACTAACATCCTCATCTTTTTAATCTCAGGTACATATTTCACTTCAATTTTTCTTTGAATGTTTATTGCAAGTAGACTAATGGTTATTACCCATATTCATAAAAAATCTTGATAAGAAATGTTATGATTTTGATCATGTTACCCTCTCAAGGGTAGCAAACTTTGGATACCCTCACAACGGTATCATGCACCTGCCTACATGAGATACCATGCATCCTTTCTCAGATCTAGATTGGTCATGTCATTCTCCAATTTCTACATGATGTCTACTAGATGAACCATGACGTGTTTCTTGCAAATGCTCAGATATCAATGCACCTTGATGCTCCAAATTACTCCATATATACTCCACGTGTATACTTACCTAGGCATGATGATATAATGTCCTAGCATATCGTGAAGTTGTGGTTTCCTTGAGACTAATGATTAGGCTGTCATAACATACAAAATATTATCATGTGTGGTGTATTACCTTGAGAAACATCTTATTTGTTAGAAGTGTGTCCACCCTAAGATTACTCATACTACTAAGCATTCAGACTAGATAATGCACTCCACATCCTAACTATATCTAAGCATTTTCCATCTCCCTAAGTATCACTTATCACCACCCACGTTAAAAAAAATGGCATCATGTCATGTAGTGATCTCTCAAAGGTCAAATGAAAAAGTCAAAGTTAAAGGCCTAAATCAAATAAAGCCATAAAGGCTAAAGATGTGAAGAGAAAAACAAACAAAGTTCAACTAATTAATAAGATTTATGTGGTTTGAGTTTTCATGATTGATCAGAATGGCCACAGTTTTGTTCCCCCTTCCCTTTCTGTCACCAACTTCATTAATTTCCAATCTCATACTTGAAAACTTAGGAAATGTGAATTTTCCTTCGGAATGGACTCATTTAATACAATTAATAACGTTTCCCTATGTAATGTGGATTTTCCTTCGGAATGGATTTTCAACGATCATGTGTTCCCATTAAAATGACTTTGGGAAGCAACTTCTTACACCTTCCTATAACCCCATAATTATTACACCAAGCACCAACATTTTTTAGTATTCCTGCAATTATATAAATTTCTTATTTTAAATACATAAAGGCATTCAAAATCTAGACTAAGGAGGACACAAAATCCATTATAAGTTGAACTCACTCGTGTTGAAAAGACTACCCTTTGGCTTGACTTTCTAATATGGGCTATGGTAGCAATAGTGGATACTCTTTGGTTTTCAACCAAAATATTTTCACACAATGCAGTAATATTTCTTCTACAAAATACAAGTAAACTAAGAATGCAATATTGCACATAGTAATAGAATTATATCAAGAAAAACCTCGCTTAAAATTTTATCTCTAAAATATTAAGTTCAAGTATAGTAGTGTCACATTGGCCATTAGATTAGTAACAACGAGAGAGAGAAATGTTGTGGGTCACACATATGATTTAGAAGATTAATATGCAAATAATTTTGTAGACTTTTACCCTTTCAATACCTAACACTATGAGCTTGTCTAACTTTTTATGTTCTATTATTTTTAATCTTCCTTTGATCTTAGGAAGCTTAATTACTAGCACGTCCCCATCATTAGTAGATGGTGAATGTCGATATGGATCAACATTGTTAATCGTACAACCATCTCTCATTTTCCAACCAGACATATCTTTTCCACCAACATCTCTAATCCCATAATTAATAGTCCAATGACTAAATTATTGGACTGTGGAGATAAAAACAAGACATGACCATTGGATGTATCCCAACCATTTAATCTTGCACCCTCTATCCTATTTTGAAAATAGAAATGCCTCTAAGTATAATTATTGTTATCATAAAACATGGTCAATTTAAATACCAAATGTTTTGGACATGTAGGCATGATCCTCTCAAGTCTCTAATCAAGTATGCCACATCATATCAATACTGTAAACTACTCATGAGTGAACACCTAATTCAAAATCTTGCTCAAACCCCCACTGACTCATGACTACAAAAGATCAATAATAGTATCAAGGATGCCATGAAGATAAGTTCTTATGAAGATGCATTATTGGGGCTTCTTAACTGTAACTCCAATTCTTTGTTAGGCCATAATATATTTGCTTTTCATGTACAGTATAAATAAGCCATTATGTTCAAATTTTGAGGGATATTAATTGGGGAGATGATTTGGGAGTATACATGGAGTTGATTTAGCATGCATGTGAGCATTTAGGTTGATCGAAGGATCATTAGATTGTGAAAAATATGTACTAGAAATTTATAACACTTTGTATAAGGACAATAAGAGTCAATCGGGGCCAAGATGGAATAGAAGTTGGCCTCATCTCATTAGGATTAATGGATAAAATCACATTTAACTCAACCCCATTTGTGTGGACATGGTTTTTCTATTGATGATAATGTTGTTCAAATTTGAGTGGCCAGAGGAAAGACTAAGTATTGGAAATGGGAGGGCCTATAACAATCTTGGCCACTAACATCCTCGTCTTTTTACTCTCAGGTACATGTTTCACTTCAATTTTTCTTTGAATGTTTATTGCAAGTAGACTAATGGTTATTACCCATAGTCATAAATATTCTTGATAAGAAATGCTATGCTTTTGGTCATGTTACCTTCTCAAGGGTAGCAAACTTTGGATACCCTCACAACAGTATCATGTACCTTCTTGCATGAGATATCATGCATCATTTCTCAGATCCAGATTGGTCATGTCATTCTCCAATTGCTACATGATGTCTTCTCAATGAACCATGACGTGTTTCTTGCAAATGCTCAGATATCAGTGCACTTTGTTGCTCCAAATTACTCCATATATACTCCACGTGTAATACTTACCTAGGCATGATGATATAATGTCGTAGCATATCGTGAATTTGTGGTTTCCTTGCGACTATTGATCAGGATGTCATAACATGCAAAATCTTATCACTTGTGTCGTATTACCTTGAGAAACATCTTATTTGTTAGAAGTGTGTCCACCCTAAGATTAATCATACTACTAGGCATTCAAACTAGATAATGCACTCCACATCCTAACTATATCTAAGCGTTTTCCATCTCCCTAAGTATTACTCATCTCCGCCCACATTAAAAAAAATGGAATCATGTCATGTAATGATCTCTCAAAGGTCATATGAAAAAGTCAAAGTTAAAGGCCTAAATCAAATAAAGTCATAAAGGCTAAAGACGTGAAGAGAAAAACAAACAAAGTACAACTACTTCACTATGGTCCCCCCCTTTCAAAGTCTTAAGAGCAAAATGTTTATTTAAAGAAAAAAAGACCTGGAAAAAATGATCATTTAACAAAAGAAAAGAAAGGGAAAGTGTGTGTAGATTGACGTAGTAAGACTCCCTCAAAAAGGTTATTGCAAAAAAAAAAATGCCTAGCAAAAATAAAGCTAGAGGTACAAGAATTGACTTACGCATGTCTACAACTTTGAGAAACATTACATGACCATTCCTCGTTCCCTTTCTGTCACCAACTTCATTAATTTCAAATCTCATACTTGAAAACTTAGGAAATGTGAGTTATCCTTCAGAATTGACTCATTTAATACAATTAATAATGTTTCCCTAGGTAAAACTTAGGCAAGTATCAAAATTGATTTAATTGTTATGCTTACTAAGAAATTGTCACTTGGAAACTACAAATTAATGATGTCCTAGGGGTTAAACCCATCGTCTTAGGTGATTACTACATATTGGAGTATTATTTGATTCGTGGAGCGCCCTTTTCCTATTTGAGCACATGCATAATTCACAACTTGAGTTAAAGGGTGAATTTTGATTTGACACATGATTTTTTCAATAAAAGAAGTAGCATCTTGGGCTTTTTTGTCCACTTTGACCATTTCCTAAAGGGTGTGCACCATGAAAAACAAAAAAATCCTATTTCTATTTGTAAGAGCACATCTAAAATAAAATTTTGCTCAATGTTTTAATTCTACCCACAATATTATTTTCTTACCATGGTTTTGTAAGTGGTCCCAAGCCTCATGTTCATCTATAAAAGGGGATGACCTCTCATTTGTGAACTGACTGAAATTTATTAGAGAATAAGAAAATGATATTTTGTTGCAAGTTATTGTCACATTTTCTTAGATATATTTATTGCTTCGTTGGAGGGTAACTTAGATATCTAACGTTGAACTGGTGAATACTACATGTTAGAGGAACAAACTAAAGAGTTAGGAGGTAAATCTAACCTTTTATTTCTCTATTTTGTCTTAGATATATTTTTAAAAAAAGATCTAATGATTTTTTTATTATTATGTCTAAATTTTATTGCTAAATACTAACATGTTGTAGGTTGTTTGCAATTATTGATTCAACCCCCTCTAGCCTAGACCTAAAATCTTGGCCCAAACAAAATACACACAAATGGCATTTCTCTATACAATTGTCACGACTCTTGTTTAATTTAATAATGTTTTAAAATGACCACGGGTTTTCCATTTGAGAGACATGCATATATGCTTTAAAAACATATTTATCAAATGTTTCACATTTGATACATAATCATTTATTTTATGAATAATGCATTACATTTTAATTAAAAGAAAAATCCCCTTTGGAATATTTCAAGAATTGACAATAATCATGGGTTTATTGAAGTAAATGATAATGTGGTTCGATACTTCTTGGTTCAAACATTATATTTTATGTTAAAAAAAATGTATAGCTAATGATTGCATGTTTCGTATCTTTTCTTGAAAAATAAACCTTCATTTTTGAAGAGATCCACAATGATATTACACTTGGAGTTTTGTTCATTATTAATTTTTTTTGTTTTTAATATGAACATGGTAAATTAAGCTTTACATTTAATACTTGATATTTTGTATTATTGATAATTGCATGTACTAAGTTGGATTAGTTAGAGAAATTTGAATTGTCTCGTTAAATTCCCTCTCTGGCTTGATTGATTGAATCGTCTCGTTAAATTTTCATTATTTGTGTAATTGGATGTATACCATTATGTCTATTACTGCACCATTCCAAACATGAGATCTCTCAACTATGCATAGCATTCATCTTGCGGGGATAGCTTAGTTGGGAGAGTGTCAGACTGAAGATCTGAAGGTCACATGTTCAATCCACTCTCACCGCATCTGTCAATCATTAAGTTAAAAGTTTGGTTTCATTATTTCATTGCTATATCTGCAAGATATCAACATTCTTGTAGTTATAGTTTTGTTGAATTAAAAGATTAGGAATGTTGGTAGTGTGACAAATATTTTGGAATTGAGATCTAATATGGGTATAGGTTGGACAATCTAAGATAAAGTTTTTTTCATCTTCAACCTTTTTAGTATCACAAAGGTGACACTCTTTCATCCCATGGCATTTTAGGAATTGACCAATGTCCACTTTCAATATGGAGCTCGTGGGAATTTGTTCTTATCTTAGCAATGCTTATATTTTTCTTTTCACTTGTCAAAAAAGAGAAATAATTTTAATCTTCTAAATTAGGGTTGATATCATCCTTAAAATACCTTAATTTTTTTTCCCTCTAACTCTGTCACACCACATTTTCTCCTTAAATTTTGATTTAATGATATTTTTAATAGTATCTTTATTCTGCAAAATGGTCTCTTCCATGACAAAATAAGTATGGTAGGATTTTAGCTCTTTATTGCAATCTGGTAGTTCTTGGTTTTATGTATAAGACTAAGGCTACATATTACTTGAAAGCACATGACTCCATTGTTATAGCTACAACATATAGACTTTCTTGTACATATTGTTTAGGCTAAAACTACCTTTTGGTCCTATAGTAAGACAAAATTATTGTTGATTGGCTAAGAGCTCGTCTTCCTTCAACATAAGGAAACAAGTTAACAACCTAAGACCCAAAGGCATACGATAGGAGTGAAAATTTGCCCCTTACCGACCACCAACGGGTTATTTCATGTGGGTTGGTTTTCCTTGAATAGCGTTGATGAGTCGATCCACAATCTTGGACAGTAGCCAATGATGGTTGTGGTCACCATCGATTGACAACTAAATTTTAATAGGTTTTTCATGTATAAGGAAAATAATAAAATAAGAGTTATGAAATTTTAAAGGAAAAGAAAGGAAACTACTTCTTTAATCCTATTTTCGACTTATCTTATATATTTACTCATATGTAAGCACTCATTGAATACATAATTAAATTCTACATCCAATAAGTATCCACCATGGATATTATATTTACTCATATGTAAGCACTCATTGAATACATAATTAAATTCTACATCCAATAAGTACTCCCTATGGATATTTTTTGATAGATTTATAGTGAAATAAACTCATAATTGGAGCATATTGTACTTTTGTACTTTTTAATGATACACCTACAAGCATTTTATTTTGGAGTGGGATAACTCGGGAGCAATCTTCCCTCCCAAGTTACTTTTCCGGCAGGTCCTTCGGCGACTCACTTTTAAATTTTTGGCCAATCCATAACTCTGATCGATTTTTTGAGCATCTGTGTTGGTTTAAAATGGGGCAAAACCCTTGGGGACATGGAACTTTGATCCAACAAAACTTAGACTACCCCAAAAATCTGGTTGGATTCAGGCCCATAAATTTACCTGAAAAGCATGTTTGTTTGCTCCCGAGTTAGCCTACTCCTTTTATTTTAGAATCTTTGAAATTAAAAAAAGAAAGTATTAAGTATTGATTAAAAAAAACTAAAATAGAATAGTAATATAATATTATTCATGGGATTGGATCCACTGGTAAGGAATGATGAATTTCTTACTAATGATCAAGGTTCAATCCCTATGAGAGATCATATCTTCTTGAGGTTATTTTCTCGAAGGGGTTGGATCCACTGGTAACGAATGATGAATATTTCACCAATGACCAAGATTCAATTATTGTGAGGGCTTGTCCAATCCCTTGAGGTTTCCATGGGGACACATATAGGTAGTGGTTGAATATGTGAGGATTGCATCGCACTCCCAGTTATACCCATACAAGTGCATCAAATCATGTTCTCTTTCCATCCTTAAGATTAGACACTAGTCATTATGGCCATACATTTTTAAAGAATGATAAAGTAGATTATCACTTGACATTCGAATGTCTAAAGGATTGCTTCACTAGTAACTAGGATTTCCCTATTCACCATGGATACTTGTTCGACCTGAAGTTGGTGCTCTTACTGCTTGTTGAGTCTATCTCTTTAGGATTACAAATTTATCTATCCATATTTTCTACTTTGATTGTGGTTTTATTCTAATGGAGATTGTTGTTCAATTTGTCCTCCTCTTAGGGAACTTCTTTAGGGTTGTGAAACCAATCATTTTCATCTCCAAAAAGAATAGGATCTCAAGCCTTCCTTCCAATTTTTTCAAGAAGGTTTGATGGGATTTTGAAGCTTAACCTCCCCTTTGAAGGTCCTAAGAATAAATCCATGTTATTTTCCAAGTGGATTATGATTGTGAAGTTTATGGGGGTATGGCCGAATTTTGAAACCCTAGAAACTTAGATCCACCAAGGGTGAGTTCCTCATATAAAGGAGGGATCTAGTTCTATTTTTGTGGTAAATGTTTCTTTGATTTTCATTTTTAGTTTAAAGAAGATCAGAGTGTTTATTTGATTTCATTTTTAGTTTAAAGAAGATCATGATTTGATCTTTCAAAGTGGCCCTAGTGTATGTACCTAACGACGATAATAGCAGGTACCTATGGAGGTACCCAAGGAAGATAATGAATGTAATGTGACAATAATCATGGAATAGGCCCACTAGGTACTTATAAGGAATAATATAATAATAAGGGGTAGTTGGCATAGACCCCAAGGAATACTCATGAGAAAGTATATATACATGAGTATCATTGTATTGGATATCTTGAGTATTGTATTATAGCAAGCATGGATTTTGGAGTGATTCCTTCATTAAGGGGTATTTGATGGTGTTACCCTACCTTAAGGGTTCTCTATATTCTTGTGTTTATTATTGTGTGAATGCATTTTATCATTCTAAAGTTAAGGGCTATTTTTTTATCTTTTATTTGCTAAGGTTCATTACAATATTATACTTCCCACCAAACATGTTGAAAAACTAACATATGTACTTGTTGAGTTGTCAAGCAAAGAAATCAAAGTAGAGATTATGCTAGCTAGTCTTAAGCTAAGGTGAGAAATACAATTTTTTTCAAGTGAAAATTTATTAGTTGAAACTTTCACAAGCTCTTTAATTTCTTATCAAATATGTATAATTTGACTATTACTTAAGTTCAAGTTGAGTCAAAATGTGGAAGGTCAAAGATCACATAGGGTATATGAAGAGTCATAGAAGTTGGGATGCCAAGAGCCATGAATAAACTTATAAAAGGGACTATTACATCCCAAACTAGCACCCTTGTAATAGCTCCACTTGTGGTGCTAAGGAGGTAAGCATGCTTGGGAAATGCACCATTGTCACCTCAGTACCTTTCCCCTTCACTTTAGGCCAGCTCCTAGAAGCCACAGGGGGGTATCCCATTCTAAGTGAAGTAAACCAATCAAATAAGTCATTGTCTTGTGAAATATTTACTTCAACAAACAACACCTTGATATACAATTAGATATACCAGTGCTGACAAGTGATAAGATGCCTTAGAGAATATCCGATAGAAAAGAAGAGCATAAACCACCCCAAGACAACGAGGTTTAGGAGATAATTATTGTGTGTTTAGTTTGAAATAAGAAATAGCTTCTGCATTAAATACAAACTAGCACTGCCAAATTACAGGCTTAATCAATATGTAATCATGAATTTTGTATAAACTTGTAAGAGTGGATGGTGATTCCCCTTAGAGTTTTACCAAGAGAATCTCCCAATAAAATATAAACACACTTAGGAACTAGGAGATCAACTTCACACCTAGATATATTAGACAAACTTGAGAAATAATCTAGAAATGAAGTATAGACTAGGAGAGGGTTCGAAAAGGTTGTTGAAGCACCAAACCCTAGCCTTTAGGGTTTCACCAAATCTGATTTCTAATGCAATGAATTAATTCACATATTTGAAGAACTCCTTAAATCAGCCCACAAGATGTTAGAACAATCCTTTAACCACAATGAGGAAGGGCCAATTTGCCTTCTTAGGGTTATATATTAACAATGAAGCATAAACCCTCGTATAATATGTCTAGAAATCAAGATATAACATTAATCATTCACTAGACAACAAATGAATAATTTTTTTATGTTTTTGTTTTTTATATTTTTTGGATTTTTGTATTTTAGAAAGCAAGGAAGAAAATGATTTTGATTTAGTAATTTTGGTGGTTGGTTATTGGGATTTAGACTTAGTGCCTTGTCTCCACTTAGGTCTTTATGGGGTCAAGATGTATGCCCCTCTAAGAATTGGTTATCCAAGGCTTATGGATTAGAATGCGAGACTATAACCTTAGGGAACAATAGTCTCTTGTCTAATCAAGACAAGTAATGAAAACAAAAGACCTACAAGAAGGGTTTCCTCAAGGGAAAATCCTTCACCAACAAGATCAACTATAACTTGAATATAATGTTTAAAACCCTTGCCAAGGAACCAAAACAAAAAAACAAAGCAATGGATTACGTACTTACCTAAGTTAACAAGAGAAGACAAACCCTAAAAAAACTCCTCTCCAAGTAGTTAAGTAACTCTTCAAATGGATTGATCTTACTAGTTATGTAGAAGTATTGAACATTCACAACAATATATTTGATGAGCCAAGAAAAATAACCAAGAAAGAGAGAGCTCCAAAATTGACACAAAAAAAAATCTTCTATTAATGGCTTGTAAAAATGATCTCCAACAATTCACAATGATCTGGAATGATAAGAGTGCCTCTATTTATAGATAAAGACTCTAGTTCCTTCTTATTTTTTATTCCCTAAATTAAACCTAAAATAAATAAAGTAAAAGTGACTTGTCATCCTCATAAATAAGAAGATTAAGTCCAAAATACAAATAATGATGTCACAATGCGCATAAAATCCTCCTCAGAAGAAACATCACTCAGAAGAGACATCGCCCTTGAAGGAGGAGAGACACGCCTTGGATGCTCAACATTCCCATGAAAAAGGCCTCAAAACATACTTAGGAAGCTTCCCAAGCAAGTAAACCTTCAACGTCTCACCTCCTTTAGTGCAATGAACTCATGAAAAAGTGGAACAATACCCTTGAAGGTGTAAGGATCATTAGAATGGGATAGTGAGTCCTCATAACATGTATTTTAAGTTATATCCACATTATTAAAAGGTACTTTAAGTGAGTGCCACATCAACCTATTAAATAATAATCCTTTAAAAGTCATCCAAAAGTATCAACGACTGTCATAAACACTTAAAGCATAGGTCAACCTCCAAAAAACAATGATAACAAGCTCAAAAAGAGACCAATTTGGAGGGTGCTCTTCACTCTTCAATGTGGCATGTGTACATGGCCTAGGACACATGAATTGTGTTGAAAAATGTGAAATTGGAGAAACATGTGTAAAATCACCTCCATGAGTTCATGGCCAAAGTGTGCTTATACATTAAAAAAAAAATGAAAAAAGAAAAGAGGTTCATGTGGAGTATAAAATAGGTGTGCTAACCAATAGGTATGACAACATTTACAAAGTATATAGAATAAGTGAGTGGTTAGAGGCTTCCATAGATCATGTGTTCTAGTAGATACACCTCAAGATGCTGTGATATCTACCTAGGACATAAATGCTTGACATGATGGGGCATTACTTCCATCAAGGGGTAGTCGATCGTAGCAATAAAACCAAACACCTTGAGAAAGGGACTATAAGGATGGGCCATGACCGACCATCGAAGGGGTTTGGGCTACCAACTAGACAAACATTTTTACATCGATCATCCCAACATAGCCACATACAGTACATAGATACAACAATACTCACATTTTTGGCTCATCATGATGGTCACATCTGACAAAAATAAATGTAGGATACACTACAGAGAATATGAGGTGTAATAGGGATCATTGCCCTCAAGCAAAGGGTTCTCCTTTTTCATTGTAAGCAATATTCATATGTTATAAATAGATGTCTATTATCTATTGTGTTGATACTTTTGCAAACAATGATTGGTTGTAGACTATTATCTCAGTTCCTAATTTTCTTGATACTTGTAGGTGTGGGAATTTCAACTTATGGAATATTATCTTGCTTGCAATGTTTGTTCTTACGTATCTTTTGATGGCTAACCATTGAAATGAAGTAGGGTGTCTCTTGATGACTCATGGACTATTCTCAATTACTTAGGGCCTTTTTTAATTTTACATAGGCTTTAATCAATGGACTATAATTCCCCCATATATTTTATGCTTAATATCATTCAATGTCATGTGTGTTCTTTCCTCCTTTAGTTAGGATTTATCTGTTTTCATTTGCATCTTCTATTTGATGCATTCATTCCATTAGATAGATTAAAGAGCATATTAAAACATCAAATCCAGATTATGACAATACAGTCATGATCGAGAGTTTTCCATTTTCAACAAAGAAAGGTATAATTAAACCCTTTCACCTACTAAACTTGTAAAATTGACAAAGATAATTCTTCTACGTCAACAAAGTCATATTAATTATTCAAGTCTAGAGGATATATATCATAGGAAAAAAAGAATCACATTTAAAAAAAACTATGCTTACCATTATGTAATCCATCATGAAGATATAATAACTAAATTGTTTGTAAAAAAATTAGAGAGAAATTATGCTTATTGGTTTGATATCCTCGTAGCATGTTCTACCACAAACCACAAATTGAGATTCCATGGAAATTACCTTTTAAATAGAATAATGGCATGTTATTCCCACATGTTACATACATTGGGCATCAAATTGTTATCAATTTAAACATGGATACTCTCAATAATCCATCATGAAGATATAATAGCTAAACTGTTTCTAAAAAATTTAGAGAGAAATTATGCTCACTGGTTTGATATCCTCCAACATGTTGTACCACAAATTGAGATTCCATGGAAATAACCTTTAATTAGAATGATGGCATGGTATTCTCATATGTTACATACATTGGGCATCAAAGTGTTATCAATTTAAACATGGATAGTCTCAAATTGTTAAGATTCTCAAGAGTACCCATGAATAATTAATTGCCTTAGAGAAGGTTGATTATAAGTTTCAAACATGTTTCCATGAACCAAAAATTATACTTTCAAAGCAATTTCATTAAGCAATATTATTGTCCTTTATGTGAGGAAAACCATGACACAAAAATTATACTTTAAAAGTAATATTATTGTCATTTAGGTCAGAAAAACCATGAAATTATCATTTTTACTCTAGGTATATGGAGATACCTATTGATTACAATAATGCAACTTAAATTCTAAAATAATGCATTTCGACATGATCAACGATGGTGAATAATCACTAAGAGGGTCACATTGTGAGAGAAAGAGTAATATTATTAGTCCATGTCGTAGGCAAAGAGGGACTATAGCGATCGATAAATCGTTGACCTGGTATTAAATTATGCATCTACCAGAAATATTTGCATATTATCTATTGTTGGAACAAGGGAAGTGAAAACATCGATTTTTGTATAATAGAAAGTACCATGTTTGTCAAGATATGATTGGACAACGGATTGGAGGTCTTATTGTCGGCTTCTCTATTCCCAATGTTATATTTATTGGCATATCCAAAGTATTTGAATCGTATAAGGTATTTTCGAATCATATATTTTTTTATGCATTGGTGGAAGCTGGATTAATGCTAGCATTAGTTCAAATGTCTCCTTAAGCATTTCTTGTTGGCGTCAATACATTGTCTACCATATTACTATGTCTAATTTTTGCTTTATTGTTGCGTGCTTCGAGAGAGGAGGCTTGCCACACTGCATTTTTTCTTAAATTTTTGAATAGGGCTAGGCCCTTAGATAGTCCTGACAGTCTTAAGTGTTTACCTAACAACTCTGGCAGTCTTAAATGTTTATTGTACAAGTGCGTTGGAATACAGTTTCGTTCCATTTTTTTTTATGGTAGTTGTACATATTTCGTCGATTTTTATATAATAAAAAGTACCATCTTTGTAAAGATGTGATTGGACAATGGATTGTAGGTCTTTTTCACGGCTTCGCTATTCACAATGTTATATATGTTGGCATATCCAAAGTATTTCATCGTATATGGTCTTTTAGAATCATATATTTTGTTATGAAATGGTCGAAGGTGGATTAATGCTAGCATTAGTTTGAATGTTTCCTTTAGCAATTCCTGCTAGCTAAAATACATTGTCTACCATATTAGTATGTCTGTTTTTTGTTTTATTGTTGCGAGTTTCGAGAGAACAGATCTGCCACGCTGCATTTTTTCTTGAATGTTTGTACAGGGCTAGGCCCTTGGGTGGTCCTCGTTGTCTTAAGTGTTTACTTGACAGTTTGAATGTTTATTGTGAAAATTCCTTGGGATACAGTTTTGTTCTATTTTTTTATGGTCAACATCACTGCTCCAGTGGTCGATGCTTCTTCGCTACTTCGTTCCAGGATTGTTGTTCTTGTTTGATTCAACTTTGAAAAGTTGAGGTCCTACAGCTGCAGTTGGGAATCTTCGGCATTGTTCACTGGTTTGTTGTTCTTCAACTTTCCAAGTTGTTCGTCTTGTTATTGTGGTTTCCAGTTTTTGGGGCTGGCCTCTTGTCATCCCTCGTTGACGGGTAAGTTTCCTTGTTGTTTTTCAATGGTGGGGGTCCCTGGCTCCAAATTCTGTTGCAGATCATCTTTGTCTGTGCTCTTAATTTATGTTCCTGGAAACCATGCGTCTTCATATGCCGGTAGCGATGTTCATAGTTGTTTGGAAAATTGCAATGCGAAGGGGTTCTTGAAAAATAGTTGTAGACGCAGGGAAAGCTTTTATTCTATGGGTCGGAAAATTGCACCCACCTGTTGTGTTTCTGCCCAGTAAATTTATGGTGTTATTTATTTGTGTTCTTTCTTCTGTTTTGTGCCCAGTTTTGGGCTTGTGGTTTTCCCATTTTGCTTTCCTTTTTTGGGGGGAGGTGCTATTTTTTTTCACCCTTTTCTTTGTTTTCAGACAAACTAAAAGTATCTAACACACACCTTCAAAATCAAAGTTGAGGGGATGGAAGAAGTAATATATGTTGATTCGTATGAAATAGATAAACAATGCCATGGCAGCATTGACGTGGCTTTGCATAGCAATAGCCTCTTTAGATTCGATGCATTCTCATATACTGCAGGGGATTGTCTTTTCGATACATTCCAGGTTCTACTACATTTTGGGTATTCATCGATCGAGTTGTGCAATGGATTGATAGATTATTTCTTGGCCTGTTTCAAAAATGGCAACGCGGAAGCATTGAACTCTTATGAATATGAACTGGAATCTGATTTTCTTTGATAGTTGCACGGAATACATGATGTCGCTACGTATTTTCAAAGATGCGGTTGTTTGCATCTACAGCTCTGCCTGCACATGAAAAGGGACTCTGGGGAGACACATTTTGTATACGGTGGTTGTCTAACTGGCTCAATATATTGGTTGGAATATGGTCATTGACAAGAAAAAGAAGATATCTACTATTCAACAAAGGTGCCTCTGGCAATCCATATTTCATCTTGTTCCATGATGCCAATGGTCTCAGTGGTCATTATGAACCACTCCTGTACAGGAAAATGTCCATGTGCAATGTTGAAGTATCTCATATTTATTTGTCCTTCTTTTGCAAAGACCTTGAATCGCAATGGGAACAAAATATGCATCGCATAGATAGCCATGGTTTAGAGGTGGCAACAAATGTTGTGTCTAACTGTGGAGATAGTATGTTTAATGCAATTTTTTGTTTGGTAGCAGCGGAGTTTGATGTGCAGTTGATGCATCTTTACACCGTACATTCATTTTGAAATGCAATTGTAGGCGGAAGCCAATAGGCTTTTAGGTGCTTGCATCAACACCTTTTGCCATATCTCCTGGAAAATATGCCGACAGTTGGAACCTGGCAAGAATACCTTGTAAACATGGCACTTCCATATGAAAAAGGGAATGTGGAGGGTTGCAGTTTCTGCTTCCAATGGTTGTCTATGATATTCAAAGTAAATTTCTAGGTTTGGTCGGCGTTGCCAGATGGTACTGTCCACTCTTGGTTTACTGATTCAAATTACAATCGAACATTTGACATCCTCTCGTTGAAAATAAATACAACACATATCCATTATGAACCTTTGCTTCAACGTATTCGTGGTTCAGGGTTGGATGTCTATGCTCTTAATTTCTGTTCCTGGAAACTATGCGTCTTCATATGTCGACAACGATGTTCATAGCTGTTTGGAAAATTGCAATGCGAAGGGGTTCTCGAAAAATAGTTGTAGATGCAAGGAAAGATTTTATTCTATGGGTCAGAAAACTGCGCCCACCTGTTGTGTTTCTGCCCAGTAAATTTATGGTGTTATTTATTTGCGTTCTTTCTTCTGTTTTGTGCCCAGTTTTGGGCTTGTGGTTTTCCTATTTTTCTTTCCTCTTTTTTTTGGGGTGCTATTTTTTTTTCACCCTTTTCTCTGTTTTCAGACAAACTAAAAGTATCTAACAAACACCTTCAAAATCAGAGTTGAGGGGATGGAAGAAGTAATATATGTTGAGTCGTATGAAATAGATAAACAGTGCATTATACATGGCAGCATTGACGTGGCTTTGCATAGCAATGGCCTCTTTAGATTCGATGCATTCTCGTATACTGCAGGGGATTGCCTTTTCGATACATTCTAGGTTCTGTTACATTTTGGGTATTCATCGACCGAGTTGCGCAATGGATTGATAGATTATTTCTTGGCCTATTTCAAAAAAGGCGACGCAGAAGCATTGAACTCCTATGAATACGAACTGGAATATGATTTTCTTCGACAGTTGCACGTAATACATGATGTCGCTACGTATTTTTCAAAGATGTGGTTGTCTGCATCTGCAGCTCTGCCTGCACATGAAAGGGGACTCTAGGGAGACACATTTTTTATACGGTGGTTGTCTAACTGGCTCAATATATCGGTTGGAATATGGTCATTGACAATAAAAAGAAGATATCTACTATTCAACAAAGGTGCCTTTGGCAATCCATATTTCATCTTGTTCCATGACGCCAATGGTCTTAGTGGTCATTATGAACCACTCTTATACAACAAAATGTCCATGTGCAATGTTGAAGTAGCTCATATTTGCTTGTCCTTCTTTTGCAAAGACCTTGAATCGCAATGGGAACGGAATATGCATCGCATAGATAGCCATGGTTTACAAGTGGCAACAAATGTTGTGTCTAACTATGGAGATAGTTTGTTTAATGCAACTTGATGTTTGGTAGCAGAGGAGTTTGATGTGCAGTTGTTGCGGCTTTACACCATGCAGTCATTTTGCAATGCAATTGTAGGCGGCAACCAACAGGATTTTAGGTGCTTGCATCAACACCTTTTGCCATATCTCCTGGAAAATATGTCGGCAGTTGGAACTTGGCAGGAATACCTTGTAAACATGGCGCTTCCATATGAAAAAGGGAATGTGGAGGGTTGAAATTTATGTTTCCAATTGTTGTCTATGATATTCATAGTAAATTTCTAGATTTGGTCTGTGTTGCCAGATGGCACTATCCATTCTTGGTTTATTGATTCAAATTATGATCGAACATTTGACATCCTCTCGTTGAAAACAGATACAACACATATCCATTATGAACCTTTGCTTCGACATATCCGTGGTTCAGGGTTGGATGTCCATGCCACCCAAACTGCATCGAATCTTCATATGCGCGGAATGCTTTTTAGTGAGAATGAAACTCTTGTCGGGTCCGATATGTCCATAGAGGGCTTGAACAAAAAAATGATGCATGAAATTCATTATAGTTGTGATGAGCCCATACAGGGCTTAAACAAAAAACCTAGATTAAGTTATCAGAACTTAAAAAAAACTATAAGTCAAATTCATCCCTGTTGTGATGAGGCCACACAGGCCTTGAACAAAAAACATAGGCTACGTTATCAACACCTGGGTCAGAGCGAAATTCATCGCAATTTCCATCAACTCTTCTTACCCTTGGGCAAGAAACGTAGACTAAGTTACCACAACTTGAAAAAGGTCATGCGTGAGAGAAATAAATACATTGCCACACTTCCTATTAGAGAGAAAGCCACATATGAGAATCTAAAGAAACTTTTCCATGCAAAAAAGAACAGAAACATGTGCGCTCACATATCCCAGAATGGTCATGCAACCGTCACATTTCGTGCGCTAGTAGCAACACCATGGCCTATTGGTAATGAAAACCAAAAAACAGTTTCCACCCATACTTCCCTGCGAAAAAAAATGCACCACAAACGTACATGAAAGAAATTAAAGATACTCCTTCCATTGCATGTGCAATTTCTGAGCAACTGAATTTCTCAAAAAACAACAAGTCTTTCACGGCTGCTTTGCAAACAGAATACTTCTAGTTGACAGCACACGATAAAACATTTTCAGGTGGCAAAATTTGTCTTCCATGCAAATAGTCACCTCAACATGGAAAATTGCCACAACTCCCAACACCTGGCCAAATAAGATGTAATGTGCCACTACCAGATGTAAGTGCACTTACGGAACTTGAGGAGAGAGTTGGATCTCTTCGAATTGCATTTACTAGAATTAGGCCTTGGGGCTATAAATGACTCCAGATGGGCTTAACAGGATCAATTATTAATGTGCATGTTCAAGTAGATGTTGTACAAAGACTCTTGCCACAATTCATTAACAATACACTGACAATTATCATGCCTCTAAAAAGACGCTTGCGATACAAAAATGCATATCAGACAGGCAAAGTGCCTGTGCATGTTGTTATGAAAGCATTAGAGGAATTATGTTTGAGGGCCCTGTACAAAGCATAGAAAATTTGTATAAATGACAACTGGAACAATGTTCTTGCAGAAGAGAATAGCAACTTTGCAGACACTTTCGAAAATCCTATTGAATTTGATACAAGTGATGAATCAGAGAATGAAACGCGTGTTGAGACATTGGTGCATGGAATTCAAGGACAAATTCGTTGAGGAAATGAACTTTCCAACACTCTTCTATGGAGATGCAGGTGCCACTGATATCACAGAACGATTCAATTATCATAAAATAGTTCGATGGAAGTTGCTACATTCAAGCCCCAACCCCAGTCTATATGACAAACGCATTTAAATTTCCAGGAACATGTAACAAAGTCTTATTTTTTCCATATTTTCGAAATAAAACTATTCTTCTGTCTTCCCATATATTTCTGTGTTGCTACCATTTTCTCTTCAGCTATGTTGAATGTGAAGACATTATGTTTATTTTATTTCAATTATCTTGCTTTCTTATGCCACTTGTCCTTTAGAATGTTTCTGACAAAGGCCCTTACAATTCAAATAGTCCGAACTCCGGTTGTGAATTTGTATATCACCGAACTCTGGGTGTTCTCTATAGGCCACGAAACAACAGAGGCCCGTTTTTCAGCCCGCCAGCTCCAGAACCCGCGATCCAACAACCGACTAACTATGGATTCATGGCTTCGTCCATGCCCTATCAAATCTCATCCCCATAGTTTATAAAAGTACATATTTCGTATGTATAAAAGTAAATATCTGCTTTTTAAAATTACACTTTTTGTATGTATAATTTATGGTCTCCAGGGACCTTTAACTTTATAAATTTCAATTTCTTCTCTCCAGGAGCCCTTGTTTTAAGGAAAGCTAATTCGACAATGCTGGTTTTTTTGTGTTTTTCTCCACTAAACTATGTAACATGCATCACTGCTATTTTTTTTGTGCTTTCTTGTCCGTGACCCTATGTAAAAAAAGTATGGTAATGCTAAAAATTTTTGACATGAGCCCCTTAAAATTGAAATTGTGCCTGAGTCTGATTGTCAATTTGTATATCACGGAACTATCAGTGCTTTTTTGTAGGACACAGAACAACAAAAAAGCCCAATTTTTAGCCCCCCCCATCCCGAGAACCCGCTATCCAAAAACTGGCAAATTATGCTATGACAACTTCGTCCATGCTCTTTAACATCTCAACCCCATACTGTATAAAAGTGCATATTTCGTATGTATAAATATAAATATCTACTTTGTAAAATTACATATTTTGTATGTATAAATTATGCATATTTTTCCCTGCTTGGTCATTTTCAAAATTACATATGCGGTAAATCACTCACTCAAATTTCACATATCATATTTCACGTGTGTGTGTGTGTGTGTGTGTGTGTGTGTGTTTCTTTAAATTTACAGGAATATGTAAGACATTTTATTATTTTTTCTACATAAATGTCATAAAATTGTGTTCACTATTTTATCTTTACCAAATGTCCTGCTTATTGCTTGCCACAGAGGTCGTTATAATTGAATAAGTCTGAACTGCATTTGTCAATTTGTATATCGTGGAACTTTGGGTATTCTTTATAGGCCACAAAACAACAGAGGCCCATTTTTCAGCCTGTCAGCCCGAGAACCCGCAATGCCAAAAAAACTAACTAAGTATATCACAGAACTCTGGGTATTCTTTGTAGACCACAGAACAACACAGACCCATTTTTCAGCCCGACAACTCGAGGACCCATGATGCAAAAAGTTGGCTAAGTATGAATCCAGGGCTCTGTGCATGCTATATAAAATGTCATCCCCATACTCTATAAAAGTACATATTCGTATCTATGAAAGTAAAAATCTACTTTATAAAATTGCATCTTTCGTATGTATAATTTATGCTGTGCAGGAACCTTTAATTTCATAAATTTCAATTTCTTCTGTCTAGGAACCCTTGTTTTAAGAAGCGTCCAAAAACTAGCTAAGAATGGAATGAGGGCTCCGCTTTGTAATATTACATATTTTGTATCTATAAATTGTGTTGTACAGGAACCTTTCATTTCATAAATTTCAATTTATATTGTGTCGACGATCCCTTCTTTTAAAGAAAACTAAGTCAGGAATGGTAAAAAAAATTGTGTTTTTTCTCAACAAACCTATGTAGCAGACATTACCACTATTGTTTACAATTGAACTAGTCCGAACTCCACTTGTCAATTTGTATATCACGAAACTCTGGGTATTCTTTGTAGACCATGGAACAACACAGGCCCATTTTTCAGCTTAGCAGTCCGAGAACCTGTGATGCAAAAAAGTGGTTAACTATGAATCCAGGTCTCTGTGCATGCTCTATAAAATGTCATCCCCATACTCTATAAAGTACATATTTCATATCTATGAAAGTAAATATCCGCTTTATAAAATTGCATCTTTCGTATGTATAATTTATGTTGTCCAAGAACCTTTACTTTCATAAATTTCAATTTCTTATGTCTAGGAACCCTTGTTTTAAGAAAATCTATTTCGGCAATGCTAGTTTTTTTGGTGCTCTTCTCCACGAACCTATGTAACAGACGTCACTACTATTTTTGTGTTTTTTGTCCACGACCATATGTAAAACATATGTAAAGAATACTATTTTGGCAATGGTTAACTTTTTGGACAGGATGCCCTTAAAATTCTAATACTCCGCAAGTCGGATTGTCAGTTTGTATATCGTGGAACTATTGGTGCTTTTTGTAGGGCACAGAAGAACAGAAGCCCAATTTCCAGCCCGACACCCCGATAACTCGCCATCCAAAACTGGCTAAGTATGGAATGACGACTCCACTTTGTAAAACTACATATTCTCTATGTATAAATTATTCTGTCTAGGAACCTTTCATTTCATAAATTTTAATTTCTATTCTGTCCATGATCCCTTGTTTTAAAGAAAACTAAGTCAGGAACGCTAAATTTTGTTTGTTTTTTCTATCAACAAACCTATGTAATAGACATTGCCACTAATTTTTACAATTCAAATAGTTTGATCTCTACTAGTCAATTTGTATATCGCGGAACTTCCGAGACATACAATTTGACCGTTGGGTCCTCACGTCTCTTGTATAGAAAAGAGAAACTGGAGGTGACTCCGACCGACCACATCCCCATTCCATACCCAAAAACTTCTCCCACTACAGATTCCTGGGTAGGTGGGCTCTAGATTGCACCTCTATTGTTCTGTGACCTGAAAACAGTACGCTAACTTCCACAATATACAAATTTATAACCAAACTCACATCATATAGTCTTTCATATTACAGTCTACCTATCATGCCCTCTTCCATGGTACACATTTTGCACTGAAAACTTCTAAGACATACAATTTGACCATCGGGTCCTCATGTCTCCTATGAAACTATTGTCACCCCATTTTGAATCTCGTCTGTCCGCTTTCCATACTTCTCCATTTCTTCGAATTTCTTTCATGCATCATCAAGTTGGTTGGTTCAAGAGATATCAAATTCCTAATCGTTGTTTCCTCTGCCCGCACCCTTTGCATTTAGAAATTAGAAAGTATATACAAGATCTTATTTCTAAGTATGCAATTAGCAAGCGTTAATGCTAAACCATGATTTGAGTAGATCTCCCATTAATACGCATAAAACCAAAATTTATGGATGGTTATATTATCCCTTCCGAATGTTAATTTCAAACATCATGGAATGCCATTTGCACGTCATCGGGTTGGTCTGTTCACGAAATCTTCAATCCTCAATTCTAAAAAATGAGTCTGATCGATCATTTCCCTATTCCATACTTAGCCATTTTCCCAGAATTCCACAAATATACAAACCAACCGTTGAACTACCCCATCATGCTCTCTTCCGTTTTACACGTTTTGCAATAAAAAATTACGATACATAGAATTTGACCGTTGAACACTCACCTCTCCCGAGTATCCTCTGTAACCCTATTTTGAATCCCGTCCGACCGCTTTTCATACCTTTCCATTCTTTCCTTGCTCTTCCCCATCTCTGTGACCTTCGTATGTGTCTATAATAA
>JZKD02S1714682.1:37919-48111 GCA_000966675.3 Picea glauca
ATTAGTGACCTTTAATTCTAACAACTCATCGTGCAGGAACCGTATAGATTGTCATTGATGGGCGAAAGGATCGATGATATATCCTATTAATATGCATTAAACCAAGATTTGCAAAGGGTTATATTATGCCTGCCAAGTGTTGATTTCAAAATCATGAAATGTCGTTCACACGTCGTTCGGTTGGCACATTCACGAAACCTCAAATCCTTGATTACTCTTCATTGTACCCACCACCTTCACACTTCTAAATATGCAATAAGTAATCTTTACTGCTAATAGCTCATCATGCAGCACCCATAGAGATTGTCATTAATGAGTAAAAGGCTTGAGGAGCTTTCCCATTCATAAGCATTGAACCAACATTTGCGGAGAGTTATATTATCGCCTCCAACTGTTCATTTCAACCATCATCTAGAGAAAACGAACGTTCTCATAAACCTATGGGATCAAATTGATGACAGTTCTATGGAGATGCAGTGAACATCTTCAGGTGCGAGGACCTAAACTTCCAGTGGTCCAGAGCATATTCTTATTACTCATCCCCTGCCGCCTAGAACGAAGTAATTTGGACCTCTAGGATTGCTCATGCAAGCTTTGTCCTTGAAGTTTTTGGTTGTAAGGAGTTGGTCTCTTGGTGCGTCGATAAATTTATTTCAGACCAAATCATTATTCCACTGTGGGACCGCTCTTCTGTTTCTTTGTCACTTCAGGTATTCTGCTAGATGTTGTGATTGTTGGAGACAACATTGACGTTCAAAGGAGATGATTGCAAGCAGTTCCTAAGAAAGCATAATAACGAGTTGGACCTCTTGCCCCAATTCTTGGAAGACCTGATGGTATCTCCTGAAGATATCACAAGCTTGCAGGATAGTTCATTTAGAAATCCATACCGAGAAATTGTCTGGCTATTTACAATAATAACGAGACAGGAGTCCACAACAACTATTTCCCGGATGGATCTTTATATTATGTATTTCACTATCAAGGAACAAGCCATTTTTTATTGGGGCAAGCTAATTTCCCATGAAATTTGTTCCCAATTGTCAAGATTCAATAAGGAGAAAAATCGCTATATGTCATCTTACTTGGTTTTTGCAATAACACATTGCTGCCAATTTCCAAAACTGTCTCTCTCCAAGAAGGTCAACTGGGAATTCGACCCAGTAACATTCTGGTACCAGCCTTGTGGAAGCAAAAGGCCTCCCACTGTTTTTATGAGGTTTTTAATGGCTTTGTCTCTGTTTTCAAAGTTTTGTTATTAGGAGAAGATGCTCCGCGCATATCTGACCAGGCAACCATGTTTTTGGACAGGAAGGGGGCACTTGAACATATGGATAATTACACTATGATAAGTATTTTTGGCTCCAGGGAAAAACCTGCTCTCCTTCCATGTCACATTACGGACAATATGTTTGTTACAAAAGTAGCAAGGAAATACAACTACTGGTTGCATCTATTCCAAGAGAAGAGAAAAAAAACAGTTCATTCCTCTGTCTTGGAAAGTTGGGGACTTCGTGTTGAAAAACGTCAACAAAATTGACAAAATCGCAGCCCATTTTAGCAACTTGAACCTAAGATATGATGAAAGCCTAAGAGGGTTCGACCCCAATAATTTATTTTTACAGTATTTACAAACACTTGGCTTCGACAATTCTTTTTTCAAAAACACCTACCCGAAAACAGAGACATTGATGACAACGCTCTTGTTTCTGATGCCAGCGACCTAGACACACTGCAAAGCACCACTGAATTGTACAAGCAACAGGGAAAAGGCCCCGGTGAGAAGAGTGTTCAATCGACGGATAACACTCCCAAAAGTATGACATCTTGGATCATCGCTCCAACGACCCACCACAACAACAGAGCAACTCATAGTTATTCAAATAGAGGAGGAGATAACGACCCTCCTCACCCTAAAATTGATAGTTCTCACAAGCTTCTAGTTGACAAGAAAAGAAGAAAAATGTGGGACAGGCATAACAACCCAAAATTGAGAGTGAGAACATGGAACTTCAGCCCGATCTGGATAGCGCATTCCACCACCTTGATCATCCCGGAGACGTGATCTAGCATAGTCTTCCATTGGACATATCTGATACCAAAAATTTTGACGAAGATGAATCCTTCGTGTTCGAGAGCCTTGTTTTTTACAGCCAATCCAAAAACTTAATTATTGAAAAAAAGGATGTAAAAAATAAGAAAGGAAAATCTCGTTAAGAGGTTAACCTTGCAAAAATGCGACCGTCCTAGATCTGTCGACTTCACATAGTGACTAGAGATACTCTTGATGATTCCATTGGAGGCATTGAGGCCGAGAATGCCAGACTGAAGGGTTGGGTCAAGGAATTGGAAGAAGATTTGATTCCTATGCCATTGCTTTTCAATCCTTTGGCAATAGCCATGTCTACCACCCTTGCAGCCAAGCTAAAAGGATCATCCAACCTCCTCGCATCGTGTAGAGGATATGTGAAGAATAATATCAAGAAAATAATGGAATTGATTACTGAGGTGTGGGAAACATCACAAACCATGACTTCCCTTGGAACGAGAGCACATAATTTGCTCAAACATTTGCAAGTGGATTTAAAAGATGAGTAACATTTCTATCTAGACAGGGTCCTTCCTTTTGGCACCATTGTCAACAACATGACAGAAACAAGAAGAAGACAACAAGATCTCCCATCCAAAAACCGGATCAGTCAATTAAATGCATGTTGGAAATAAAAAGTAAAGAACCTACATCTCATTGTCCAATCATGTGAACAAGCCATATCAAAGAAAGAAAAATTATTCACAAAGCTGACCAGCATAGAATTAGCTGAAAGGACCAACGACTTCCAAGACCGCAACTTAATTGTCAACTCCTTTCCCTTAACTAAGAAAGCCTTTGATAAACAGGTTGATATTTTTAAGGCGTTGTCTTTGGAAAAGTTTTACAACATCCTTGAATATGGTCAAGATGATGTCGACAACTGAACAGTCGACTATTCGGTACAGAATCAAGAAATTGATCAGGCTCTGCATAATCTTTCTATCGACTTCACGAAATTAGAAAATGAACTTTTTAACATAAAAATCTGGAATGAGATCAATGTCACTCCAATGAGAAGCTACATTGAAGAATGGCTAGAAAGGGAATTGAAGCAGGTCACCGACGAAACGCAAGAGGCAGTTGCCACGATTCTAGTAGCGTTCGACAACATCAATGAAAAGACATCAACAAGCAAATAGAAAAATGAGTCATATGTACTGTCATTGTAAGCCTATACTGATCACATCTTGCTTTCTTTATCAGCCCAGTTATTCCACTTTTTTAAATAGAACTGTCTAACCAAAGACCGATACCTTTCAATTTATTATTTTCAAGTATTACACTCTATCGCCGTCCACTTCTTCTTTCTACAATCCTATTTCTTGTACATATTTCTCTTATGATCCGTGAGAGCCTCAATCACAATCTATATGACAAACACATTTAAATTTCCAGGAATATGTAACAAACAATATTATTTTTTGATATATTTCAAATAAAACTATTTTATATCTCATTTTATATTTATGTCCTCATAATTTTTTATCTTCCACTATGCTTATGGTCCGCGGAAGCCCCAATCTTAGTATATATGACAAATGCATTTAAATTTCTAGGAATATGTAACTTTAGATTATATACTTTCAAAAAATAAATGGGACTTTAGAGGCCACGTGTCATTTACTGCATGGATACCACATGTGCTCCATGTTGCTTGCCACATCTCCGTTGTAGTTTCCATCTACCTCTGTAACTTTCTCTCATCCCTGTACATTTATTCCCAATTAAACCCGACAAAAACTACACTACCACACAACGCTTGTTTAATAATATTTTAAAATTACCACGAATTTGCCATTTGAGAGACATGCATATATGTTTTAAAAATATATTTATCAAATGTTTTACATTTGATACATAATCATTTATTATTTATTTTATGAATAATGCATTACATTTTAATTAAAAAAAAAATCCCTTTGGAATATTTCAGGAATTAACATTAATCATGGGTTTATTGAAGTAAATGCTAATGTGGTTCGATACTTCTTGTTTCAAACATTATATTTTATGTTAAAAAAATGTATAGCTAATGATTGAATGTTTCCTATCTTTTGTTGGAAAATAAACCTTCATTTTTTAAGAGATCCACATTGATATTACATTTGGAGTTTTGTTCATTATTAATTTTTTTTTTTTTTTTTAATATGAACATGGTAAATTAACCTTTACTTTTAATACTTGATATTTTGTATTATTGATAATTTCACGTACTAAGTTGGATTACTTAGAGAAATTTGAACATAGCTTATATTGAATCTTAATCTTGGAAATTTGTTGGTACAAGAACATTGGAATGAATGTCATTTTATTTTATTTTAGCATTTCATTTTTTCAATTAATGCAAGTAATGATAAGTTATCATAATTTTTTGTAAAATTCTTAGTCATCTAGGTTAGATACGTGCACTCAATCTCTATAAATAATGATAGGGAGTTATTGTTGAGCATTTAAAACCACGATTTGGGATTAATACATGTAGGGATACATGAAAGTTCAGAGGGTTGCTTAGAGATTGTATCTCACCCTATTGGAAATCTATGTAATTCATGTTGGTATCCACTCGAGTAGTATTGCATTAGACAACACCTGAACTCGAAGCTTCACCTTGGTATCCATTTACCTTCGAGTATATCGGAAGTCCCCCTAAGTATCTTGAAACCATCAATTCAACCGTCAGAGTGTTACAATGCACCAAAAACAACATTCGAGAAAATTATTGTCTCGTACCATGGGTATCTGAACCTACATGTATCTCTAAGGGCTGTAGCATATGGCACACCCTTGATTAAAGCCTTTTTCTATTTTTTTGGGGGGGGCTTGCTTAGAATATTTATTATTTCACAAGCATTCGAGTCTAATTGATCACAAAAAAAAACTTAAATGCATGATAAACACTTGAACAAAATTTGGCATACACTTGTGATCACTTTTGCTTGCACAAAAGAAATCCTAGCCTTTTTGCTCACATGTACTTAAACGATAGGCTTAGGATCTAGTTTAGGGATTCCTCCCTTAGGTAGGAAACCATTCATCCAAAGCTAGAAGTGTTGGGCAAGGCTGTCGAAGTGACAGTGGGCAACTTGTCTTTAGTATCATTAGGTTTTCCTCTTGGAGAGGTCGAACTTTTCCTCTAGGGAGGATCCGAGAGATAACAGATCCAATTGAAGAAGAAATAGTTGAGCTTTACACATCGATGTTGTTGCCAAGCCCACGTAGAATGACATCAATGTTGTTCTTATAGAAATCTCGATTTAACTTGAATGATAAAAAATCATATGAACTCTGGATCTATCATGAGCTCAATTTAACCTAAATTACAAAAGATCCATCTTAAGTTTGAATCTTCACTTCAATAGATCTACCTACATACAATGTTTCATTGCCCCTACACATACAACCTCCTCAACACAACCAAGTCTGCGTCACTATCGTTGCAAGATTTCCTCACACACTACCGTTGTAAGAGTGCTTCATTGTTGCACGCACTGTCAATCCCAAAATCATCAATAAGACTGCCCTTCACAATCATGTTGACCGAAACTTGTCTCAAGAGAAACTCACCCAACTCTGAACTCATCGCAGAACTCCACAAGGCAACACAAGTCGTCTATCATGCCATAGACTTGGCACTATGTAGGAGCAACTTGGCTCCTTAAGTGGGCTCTCTCCTCTTGGCCTGAATTTGCCTAAGATGACTTCTTGTTGTCGTCGTCTCCAACTGAGTTGTGTTTGTGTGTCTCTAACTCGTCCACCGCTTAGTCATTTATTGGGTTCGTCCACATCCTCCAACTTAGGTTAGTTATTTTTATTTATTAAACGTGTGGCTATAATAGTAACTGGAAAAATCTAGTCCAAAAGGTGGACGTGCCGGAGTGGTTACCGGGCATGACTAGAAATCATGTGGGTTTTGCCCGCGCAGGTTCGAATCCTGCCGTCCACGACTAATTTCTTTTCAGATACTCGGATTTAGATTCCGAATATTTATTTTTATGTAACTTGGCTTTTCATATTGTCTCGAATTCTGCCGTCCACGCATGACTGTTTTTCTCATATTCGGATTTAGATTCACATTGTTTATTACATCAAATTTTAAGGGGAGGTACTCGGTTAGATTCTCATGGAAAACATTACACTGTGTGAAGTTTTTAGAGTGGAAGTAGGAAAAAAAAATTATTTTAGAGTGTGAAGACAGTAGGGACAGTTATGTAAGTATCTTGACAGGTAGTTTTTGGAATATTTTATTCAGTGTAGAGATAGTGGAAAAATTGGAGGAGCTCATCATCAAGCTGAACAGGAAAATGGCTAAAATATAGAAAATCAATATGTAAAGCGGTCTGTCCCATAAACTATAGTTAACCTGGTAAACGTTAAAAGAATTTATTTATTTTTATTTATTTATTTTTCCTGATAGTAGTTACTGTTACCTTTTTGTAACTGTATTTTTTAGAGTCAGATTGGTTATTAATTCCAACTCATTACACTGTATCTTAGTTGGTAGTAGTTACTGTTACTCTTCTTATTGTTAATTCTGTAGCTACATTACATTGCATCTTCCTGATAGTAGTTACTGCTATTCTCGTTGCTAATTCTGTATCTACATTGCATTATATCTTCCCTGTAGTAGTTACTGCTACTGTCGTTGCTAATTCTGTAGCTACCCCGTCTCCTTGGGAAACAAATAAAACCCTCCTAAAACGCCCGTTTTTGTCTTTAGAGATGGATACAGAAATGATCAGAGAAAAAGAAGTGTGAGTAGACAGATCAAGTTGCAACACTCGTTATATGTTGATTTATATGTTATTATGTCTATTATTTTATCAATTGTAAATGCTAGAGAACATTTATAAACATACGCGGGGATAGCTCAGTTGGGAGAGCGTCAGACTGAAGATCTGAAGGTCGCGTGTTCGATCCACCCTCACCGCATCTATTAAGTTAAAAGTGTGGTTTCATTATTTCATTGCTATATCTCCAATATATCAACATAACTATTTTTGTAGCGATAGTTTTGTGGAGTTAAAAGATTAGGAATGTTGGTAGTGTGACAAATATTTTGAAATTGAGATCTAATTACGTCGAAAGGCGTACACCTATTGACAATGGGCACATTTAATGATCTTTTAATCTTAAATATTCATCTTATGGTCAGCAATTGAAGATGCTGGTATATTCTTAGTCGTCCTCCCAAATCAATGAATAAGATTTACTGTTCATAACTTCCTTGCATTTATGAATGGATGCGTTAATATGTTTACTTTTTCACATTTACCTAATCATATTAAAAAATTACTGTAAAACCATGTGATTGTCACGTTAAGATGATTAACACGAATTAATATCTATGCAAGATTTTATTGCCACATTTCAATAATTAACAGTCACTACCTTAAATGGATTGCACGTATTAACTTGGATGTGAAGCGTGGCCATGTTTGGCCTGCGTTTCTGGCCTACTAAGGGTGGAGCTGAATCGTGAACTGTGGCCACGTTTGGCCTGGGTGGAGCTGAATCGATATATTTTCTGGCATTTCTAGCGTTTCATGTTACCGAGCCAGTAAGACAAACTATCTCGGCCACCCCTCACTTTAATTCTTTTCACTTAGACCAGTCTGAGAATTGTGATGAGAAGAAACCAACCACAGTCTTAGAGAAATCTCACAGCGATGTCCACAGCTCCGGCCACGAAGAGAACGTGGAGCTACCCGATAGCCATCACGAGCTTTTGTTGCCCTCGATTATGTTAAACGACAGGAATTGCTCTAGTGCAAGCTCAGCACATTCATTTTGATAAAATTAGCAGCAGTGGCGGGTTCAAGTCTGGGTCCAGATACGATGGTTTTAACGCTGATATGCTTTTAGATATGGTAGTAACTCCCCCTAATGGCTATGCTACTGTTGGTTGTGGTGAGATTCGATCCCTGAGCGGGCTCTCTGTTGACGATAATAAAGAATACTGGAGCAATATGTTTAGTGTGTGTAATTCTCTTCCTAATGGCAACCACAGTGGTATGATGATCAATACATGCATGTTAATACATGATCTTAATCATAGATTAATACATGATCCTAAGGTATGATGATTTCTACTTTACTGTGTTTTATATATGGTTATCTTTGTATTTATTTGAAACTTGAAATACATTTTATCTGCATAGAATTACTTTGAACATTAATCATTAATACAATACAGGAACCTAGTTATGAAACGGTGATACTTATCAATGTTTACTAACTAACATAATACAGGAAATCAGAGATAGTTCTGGAATGGTGATCCCTTTCGGCGTTCACCATCCACTATGCATGTGGATGTGCTAGTATAGGTATAGGTTGGACAATCTAAGAGAAAATGTTTTCCATCTTTAACCCTTTTAGTGTCACAAAGGTGACACTCTTTCATACCATGGCGTTTTAGGAATTGACCAATGTCCACTTTCAATATGGAGCTCATGAGAATTTGTTCTTATTTTAGCAATGCTTATATTTTTCTTTACACTTGTCAAAACAGAGTGATAATTTTAATCTTCTAGATTATGGTTGATTACATCCTTATAATACCTTAATTTTTTTTCCCTCTAACTCTGTCACACCACATTTTCTCCTTAAATTTTGATTTAATGATATTTTTAATAATATCTTTATTCTGCAAAATGGTCTCTTCCATGACAAAATGAGTATGGTAGGATTTTATCTCTTTATTACAATCTGGTAGTGCTTGGTTTTATATATAAGACTAAGGCTACATATTACTTGAAAGCACATGACTCCATTGTTATAACTACAAGATATAGAATTTCTTGTAAATACTATTTAGACCAAAACTACCTTTTTGGTCCTATAGTAAGACATAAAACTGTTTTTGATTCGTTAAGAGTTTGTCTTCCTTCAACATAAGGAAACAAGATAACAAACTCAGACCTAAAGGCATGCGATAAGAGAGAAAGTTTGTCCCTTACCAACCACCAATGGATTATTTCATGTGGGTTGGTTTTCCTTGAATAAAGTTGATGACTCAACCAACATTCTTGGACAATAGCCAATAATAGTTGTGATCACTATTGATTGACAACTAAATTTTAATAGATTTTGCCACCTTAAAGTTAAAAAACAAAACATAGTAAAATTTAATAAAGAAAACAAGATCAATTAATATAACTTAAATTATATACAATTTCAAAAAAAAAAATCCAAAAAAACCTTTATAAGGAAACTAATGAATAGTTCTTCACATAAATTAATATGCCTTACACTTCAAACTTCAAACTGAGTATATGTAGGCGCAAAACTAATAAAATACTTAATAAGATTGATAATAACCAATTAAACTAACCCCTTAAATTAAGTATTCCAAAATATATTCAATATCATAGATGTACAATCACTCCTTAAATATTCCTATTTCTAAATTAATTTGATAATATCTTTTTTCATTATAAAGCAAACAAACATAGAGCTCAAAAAACATGTTATATGTTGCTTGATAATTTAATTGAATAAATTTTGAAAACTTTGTAACAAAACTTAAGGGTAAGTGACCATGTTACATGTTGCTTGATAATTTAATTGAACAAATTTTGAAAACTTTTAACTAGACTTAAGTGTGCGCTCCAAGATCCTTGGATGATAACTTCTAAAAAGAATTAAGGTATAATGAATGCCTCAAAATAAAAGCACTAAGAGGTACTCATAAGTATTAAGGTATAATGGATTCCCCTTAGTACTATTAAACAAAAGAAATATAATAACCCTAGCCAATTTCAAATTAGCAAATTCAACAAAACATTAAAACTCTAATGCAGTTTTGTCAACCATAAATCATTCCATTTCTTTTTTAAAGTACCATCTTTTAGGACACAAGGCACAACTTATTAAAGAATCACAATTTAAAATGAAAACTTTAAAACTCTAAACATAATGATAGTGTTAGAACTGTAAGAAGGCAACAAGCAATCAATAATGAATCTTATTTTATATAAACATGTGTTATTATACAAACTTTGAAGTTTAAAATAGATCATGTAAGAAAAATAATAAAATAATAATTAAAATAATAAAATAAAAGTTATGAAATTAAAAAAAAAAAAAAAAAATTGTTTT
>JZKD02S1714682.1:61311-86946 GCA_000966675.3 Picea glauca
AATATACATATAGGAGCGAGCGGCATCCAAAACCCTAACCCAATGACCTGGATTAGTCCAAAACCCTAATTCCTTAACCGGAAATAGAAAACCATCGGCAAAAAACCATGTGCCGAAAACCACCTAATATCATATGGTCCCGGAAATATGTCATCCCGGAAATATGTCGGCCCGGCGAAAATATGTCGACCCGAAACCGGCGAAAATATGTCGGCCCAAAAAAAAAATTTCGGGGGCGCTGCCCCCGAACCCTCGCGCGGGGGGCTCCGCCCCCCTGCGCGCCCGGCGCAGGCACTCAAACACTACTGCTCGTGCAAAGAATATAACACATACCCAACAGTTTCGCGATAGTTGTGAACTCAAAATTTTGGGAAAAAAGGACTAAGTGTCGAAGATACTTGTAATTTTCATGTGTGTATCACAAAAAAATATTTTTCATGTGATACATAGTGTACTGCATGGAATTATTTTTCATGTGATTTAGTGTTCTTGCAAGAGGATAGGTTAAGACATAGAAATTTTTCTTTAAATTTGAAGAAGTTTGTACATTGAATGAAATAAAGTTTTTTTGCGATGCGATGTATCGTACCAAAATATTTTTTGTGTGATACACCGCAAGATGGGAATTTTTTTTGGCAATGCAACTTAGAAAAATTTGAGGAAATTGTGTATCGCACGAATTTTTTTTTCGTGGGATACAGTCTGCATGAAAAAAAAATTCATGCGATAGTGTTATGGCTGGGGCATGGATAGAAAACTTAGAAAAATTTTGGAATTTTTGGGATAAAAAGTGCATATTGTGTGGAAAGAAATTTTGTTGCGATATGATATATCACACCAAGATAATTTTGGTGCGATACACTGCACAAGGAGTAAGTTTCCAACAATCTGATGAAGGAAGGGGAATTTTTCCTTTATCGCAAGAAATTAAAGTTGGTGTGATACACTGCAAGAAAGAAAGTTTCCAGGCGATGCAACGAAGGAAGAAAGAAGTTCGAGACTTAGAAATTTTTGAAGAAAATAGGCTTATCGTACGAAGATCAAATTTTTGTGATACACCACAGGAAGAGAAATTTTCCCACAATGTGATAAAGGAAGGGAGGAAGGAATTTGTCATGGTGGAGAAAGTTTTCAAGAAGTGAGATATATTGCAAGAAAAAAAACTTTATTGTGATACATCACAAGAAAGGAAATTTTCCCATGATGTGATAATGATTCGGATTGGATCATTATGTAATTTGTCATCTATTTTGGTACTTTTTGGTTGGAAAAATTGGAGGAATTGGCTTGTAGTGCCCATTTTAGTGGCAAGTCCAAGTTTGGAAAATTGGGATCCATAATCTTATGGAGCCATTTTGAGGCATTAAATAGCATTTTTTAGGGTTACAACATTTAAAAATGGTGCCAACACCCTCAATGTTGATCTACACACCGAGAGGTTTCCAACGGTGTGAAAATCACATCAATCAGAGCTCGTGTGTGAAAGTTATGCCTCCTCCAAGTTGACCTACCTTATTGACCACCATGGCACGAATTGAAGCCACATTAGCCTCCATTACTCAAACATGTAGGGATATCCACGTGTGGATTATCAAGAAGATTCTAGAAGATCCAAACCTTATCACTAATTGAGGGTTGAGGAAGTCAAAACCCTAACCATAGACAACTATCGGGCTATGTTAAATATTGGGCCACTAGGAAGAGAAGGGAATCCATTCTTTTTCATGTTAGCCTCTGTCTCTTATACAATCATTAAGTCCTAGTATACTACCTTTATATATTTCACATTTAAGAATATATTTTTATCCTAAGTATGTTTCTAAATTCCTATTTTGCCTCCCCCTATCTTATCTCCCTATGAGGTGTCGATGTGAGAGAAATTGAGTTGGTTTCATTATTGTATTTCATATTTGTATCATGATCTTATGTGTGTTCTATTTCCTTCAATTCATATCAGATCTCTTATGTTCTTAAGGGCATGGTAATCTTGAGATCCATGGTAGTTTTCCATGGGAAGTGAAGTGCAACTTGTTGGTTGTGGAGCCTAATTATCTTCTCGATTCAGAAGTCTTTGTTTTCAGCCATTTTTATACCCCATGAAGACTTTACACACCGGAAGAATGCACACTCCTCCACGCGAGGGAGTGCAGAGGGGGGTTGCCCCCTTCTACGGGGTCTGGGGGCAAGCAATCCCCCAAAGGAAAAATTGCCTTGTAAATGTATATTGTATTGGTTGTGGAGATTGATTGTTTTCCTGATTCAGAGGTTTTTTTTTTCAGTTGTGTTTATACCCCATGAAGACTTTACACCTCGGAAGAATGTACACTTCTCCACGCAGGGGAGTGTAGAGGGGGGTTACCCCCTCTGCGGGGTCCGAGGGAAAGCGGGCCCTCAGCAAGGGTTTGGGGGTGAAGCCCCCAAAAGAAAAATTGCCTTGTAAATGTATATTGTAATTTCATTGAAACTCTGGACCATTCATTATGAGGTCGCAGATCTGACGATAGAAGTTGTGTTAGGGTTTTTTTCCCTAGAAAGCAACCCTCTTTTATGAGGAAAATGTATTGCAGCTATGTATCATTGTGAATATTGTATTCTGAGTGAGGAGACTAGAGAGAAAAAAGAGGAAGTTACAACGAGTGTGTTGTAGATTGTATCTTTTCATTTCCTGGATAATAATAAAGGAAGGACCTGGCGATTTCTTTAGTGGACGTAGCCCGCACTGGGTGAACCACGTATATCTGTGTATCTATTTCATTGTGTATATTTTGTGTTTTGTTTCCACATTTGTTTTATTTTATTGCTCTGCAGTCCTCTTTTTCTAACATATTGTAATTTCATTGTAAATATGGACCGTTCATTATAAGGTCGCGGATATGAGGGTAGAAGTTATGTTAGGGTTTTTTGCCCTAGAAGGAAACCCTCTTTTATGAGGGAAATGTATTGTGGCTATGTATCATTACAAATATTGTATTCTGAGTGAGGAGATTATGAGAGAAAGAAAAGGAAGTTGCAGTGGGTGTGTTGTAGGGTATCACTTCATTTGTTGGATAATAATAAGGGAAGGACCTAGAAATTTCTCTAGTGGACGTAGACCACACTGGGTGAACCATGTATATCTGTGTCTCTATTGTATTGTGTATCTTCTGTGTTTTATTTCTGCATTTATTTTGTTTTATTTCTCTGCGATCCTGTTTTTCTAACAATTGGTATCAGAGCAAAAGGTAACTCGCAGGAAAAGAGGGTTCCTGGGTCGAGTGGGGGCAATGGCGAAAGATGGAAAGTTTAGGGTCGATAAATTTAACGACCAAAACTACCAGTTGTGGAAGATGCAGATGGAAGATTATTTATATCAGAAGGATCTATTCCTACCATTGGATGGAATAGCAAAGAAGCCGACGGCCATGAAGGACAAAGAATGGGAGGTTCTTGACAAAAAGGCACTAGGAATGATATGACTGAACTTGGTAGTGTCAGTGGATTTCAATATTTCGAAAGAAAAGGCAATGAAGGAGACGATGGACGCATTGGCTAAACTGTATGAAAAACCCTCGGCGTCCAATAAGGTATTTCTAATGAAGAGATTATTTAATATGAAGATGTCGGAAGGTGGGTCTATTGCAAATCATTTAAATGAATCTAATATGGTTACTAATCAACTAAGTTATGTAAAAGTGGACTTTGATGATGAGGTCAGGGCTCTTCTAATCTTGTGCTCATTGCCAGAAAGATGGAACGGCTAGGTCATGGTTGTAAGTAACTCTGTCTCTGGTTCAAACACTTTGAAATTTGATGATGTTGTTGGTGTTATCCTTAGTGAGTAAATGAGACGGAAAAGCACATATGAGACATTAGGTAATGTGTTAAACATGGATAACAGGGGAAGACAAAAGGATAGAGGAAAGGGCTCAGGGAACCGTGGGAATTCTAGAAAGGGCAGATCCAAATCCATATTTGGAAAGATAGAGTGTTGGAATTGTAGGAAGAAATGACATTTGAAGAAAGACTGCAGAGCTCCAAAGAAACAAAGAGATGGACAGTAGGAGAAAAATCAGGAAGGAATTGTAACAAGTGATGTGTTACAAGATGCTTTGTTTCTTTCTGTAGATAATATTTTTGAGTCTTGGGTAGTAGATTTAGGGGCTTCATTTCATGCCACGCCCCATAGGAAACATTTTCTAGATTGTGTTCAAGGTGATTTTGGACATGTTCATTTGGGTGATGATGCACCATGCAAAATTGATGGAATGGGAAAGGTAAAAATAAAGCAAAACAATGGAAACCAATGGTTTTTGAAAGAGGTAAGACATGTTCCAGATTTAAGGGAAAATCTAATTTCAACAGGGCAGTTGGCAAGTGAAGTTTGTATATCCATATTTGCAGATATGGTGTGGAAGGTCACCAAAGGATCATTGATGACAGCAAAATGAGAGAAGGTAGGTACATTGTATTTATGTATTGGTAATACTAACTCATCTATCTCTTTAGCTTCTACATGAGTTGATACAACACTGTGGCATCATAGGCTTGGACACATGAGTGAGAAGGCAATGCAGATAATTCACAAAATAAATTTGTTTCCAGATCTTAAGCAAATTGATTTGGATTTATGTGAGCATTGTGTTTATGGAAAATAGAAGAGAGTCATATTTCTCAGAGTCGGAAAAGAAAAGAAGAGTGAAAGGTTAGAGCTTGTGCATACAAATGTATGGGGACCAGATTAGGTATCATCTCTTGGTGACTCTCATTATTATGTTACTTTTATTGATGATGCAACTAGAAAAACTTGGGTTTATTGCATTCAACAAAAATCTAATGTTTTTTATACTTTTAAGAAATGGAAATCTTTGGTTGAGAATGAGATAGGAAAAAGGTTGAAGTGTCTCAGATCAAACAATGGAGGTGAATATTGCAGCAAGGAGTTTGATAATTATTGTTCATACCATGATATTCGTAGAGAGAAGATAGTTCCAGGAACACCACAAGAAAATGGTGTGTCAGAAAGGATGAATAGGAGAATCATGGAGCGTGCAAGGAGTATGAGATTGCATGTTGGTTTTCCCCTACAGTTTTGGGCAGATGTTGTAGATATTGTTGTTCACTTAATAAACAAAGGACCTTCAATCTCTTTGGATGGTTGAATTCTAGATGAGGCATGGACAGGTAAAAAGGTAAACTATTATTTATTGAAGACTTTCAGTTGTGAATCATTTGTCCATATTGACAAAGAAAATAGAACAAAGCTTGAGGCAAAATCTAAGAATGTACCTTTATTGGATATAGTGTTAATGATTTTGGTTATCGCTTATGGGATTATGAAAATAACAAAATCATTAGGAGTAGAGATGTCATATTCAATGAGAAGGTCATGTACAANGAAATAGGAAAAAAAAAAAAATACACAGTGCTTGATGAGATCATTGAAAAAGAAATTTCAAAGGTACCAGAAAATAAAAATGTACAACAACAGGATCAACAAGTACCTCAAACTCATGCAAGTGTTGTTAGAAGATCTACCAGGTTAAGTAGACCCTCTGAACGATACTCTCCTTCATTTTATTATTTATTGTTGATTGATTCTGGTGAACCAGAATGTTATGAAAAGGCAATGTAGGTAGACACCAAAAAGAAGTGGGAGCAAGGCATGAAACAGGAAATGGATTCCTTGGTAAATAACCAGACTCAGGACTTGGTTCAGTACAAGAAAAAGAGTATTGCAGAATAAATGGATTTACAAGTTGAAGGAAGAATATGGAGGAAAAAAATGGTACAAGGCTAGACTTGTTGTAAAGGGGTTTGCACAAA
The DNA here is from genome assembly GCA_000966675.3 of Picea glauca. NCBI lineage: Eukaryota > Viridiplantae > Streptophyta > Pinopsida > Pinales > Pinaceae > Picea > Picea glauca. Next base: position 67,114 of record JZKD02S1714682.1, read on the forward strand.
AGAAAGGTATAGATTTTGATGAAATATTTTCTCTCATTGTTAAAATGACTTCAATTAGGACTATTTTAAGTCTTGTGGCAGTAGAAGATTTGCATCTTGAACAGTTAAATGTAAAAACAACTTTTCTCCATGAGGATTTGGAGAAAGAGATTTATATGTAGCAGCCACAGGGGTATGAGGTCAAAGAGAAGGAGAATTTGGTATGCATGTTGAAGAAGAGCTTGTATGGCCTAAAGCAATATCCAAGGCAGTGGTATTTGAAGTTTGACAAGTTTATGATAGAACAAGGTTATAGTAGATGTCATTATGATCACTGTGTTTATTTTAAAAAGCTATAAAATGGAAGCTATATTATCTTGTTATTGTATGTAGATGACATGTTTGTTACAGGGTATAATATGCAGGATATAAATGTGTTCAAGAAGAAATTAGTTAATTCATTTGCGATGAAGGATTTGGGTGTTGCAAATAAAACCCTTGGTATGAGAATAACAATAGACAAGAAAAATCGCAAATTGGCATTGTTTCAGGGTGAGTACATAGAGAAGGTGTTGGAGAGGTTTAGAATGTGAAATGCAAAACTAGTTAGTACACCTTTGGCCAACCATTTCAAATTAACTAAGGAAATGTGTCCCAAGACATGGGAGGAAATAAAATACATGTCCAGGGTTCCTTATTCATCAACAATTGGCAGTTTGATGTATGCGATGGTTTGCACAAGACCAGATATTCCACATGCAATGGGAGTTGTGAGCAGGTATATGAACAATCCAGGTAAAGAACATTGGGAGGCAGTAAAGTGGATCCTCGGGTATTTGAGAGGCACTTATACTCTTGCATTATGTTTTGAAGGTTCAAACATTGTTCTATAGGGATATGTTGATTCAGATATGGCAGGTGATAAAGATACCAGGAGGAGCACCACAGGGTATGTTTTTACTGTAGGTGGAACAACAATAAGTTGGATTTCGAAATTGCAAAAGGTTGTTGCACTTTCAACAACAAAGGAAGAGTATGTTGCTGCTACAGAGGCTAGTAAAGAGATGATTTGGTTACATAGGTTTATGGAGGAATTGGGAAAGAAGCAACAGAATAACAGGTTGTACTTTGACAGTGAGAGTGTCATTCATCTTGCAAAGAAATTCGAAGACTAATCATATACAACTCAGATACCATTTCATACGATCCATCTTGGAAGATGGACATTTGAAGTTGGAAAAGATACACACTAGCCAAAATCCTGCATACATGTTAACAAAGGGATTAACCAGGGAGAAACTGATTTCCTGCTCAGTTTCAGTTGGTCTTCAAGAATGAAGATGAAGATGAGAAATTTTCCAGATCCAAGAAGGATCATAGTCCAGTATATACAACAACGGTGGAGTTGTTGAGATCAGTCTCTAAGTGGAAGATTGTTGGTTGTGGAGCCTAATTATCTTCTTGATTCAGAGGTCTTTGTTTTCAGTCGTGTTTATACCCCATGAAGACTTTACACCCTGGAAGAATGTACACTCCTCCATGTGTAGGATTGCAAAGGGGGGTTATCCCCTTTGCGGGGTCCAGGGGAAAATAGGGGTTCGAGGGCGAAGCCCCCAAAGGAAAATTTGTCTTGTAAATGTATATTGTAATTTCATTGTAAATCTGGACCGTTCATTATAAGGTCGCAAATTTGACGGTAGAATTTATGTTAGGGTTTTTTTCCCTAAAAGGCAACCCTCTTTTATGAGGGAAATGTATTGCGACTATGTATCATTGCAAATATTGTATTCTGAGTGAGGAAATTGTGAGAGAAACAAGAGGAAGTTACAACGGGTGTGTTGTAGGTTGTATCCTTTCATTTGTTAGATAATAATAAAGGAAGGACCTGACAATTTCTCTGGTGGACGTAGCTCACACTGGGTGAATCATGTATATATGTGTCTGTATTGTATTGTGTATTCTCTGTGTTTTATTTCCGCATTTGTTTTATTTTATTGTTTCATGATTATGTTTTTCTAACACAATTAATGATACCAAGATGAGCATGCAATAAAATAAGAGCAACCACACAAGCTACAACACCAAGAATTTCCATGATGGAGACGTTGAAGAGAAGCCTCCATTTGGGGTGCAACCAATGATACCAAGATGAGCATGCAATAAAATAAGAGCAGCCACACAAGCTACAACATCAAGAGTTGCCATGATAGAGATGTTGAAGAGAAGCCTCCATTAACCAACTATGTTGGAACAGTTGAGTTGTATGTGTTGTTTAATTTTGTTAAAGAAAACGGTGATTGAATCCCAATTTTGGAATCATATTTTCATTGTTTTCTATTGGTTATTGGTTACTAGCTCATATATAATACTTAGATCTGAAAATGAAAAACAGATATTGTGTAAGAATTGATTGCAAAGGGAATATATCTAATGCTTGTAAAGAGAGAGTTTGAAAGATAAATCTGTGATCCTTTTTGTTTTTTTGTATTTCATCCAATACAATTGTTTGGCCTTGAGATGCAAACAAGAGTTGAGCAAACTCAAGAATTTTAGGGCATAGGCATGCTATTATAAACTAGATCCGTTATCATAAGATCTTCTTGATCCATCTACAAGAAGACAAAGTCAGATCTACAGATCTCTTAACAAATTTTGTTCATGTTTTATTTCTTAAAAAAATTGACTTGCCAATAATATTTATTTCCTTGTCGTGGCAAGAAACGGTTTTGTTTGGATTATGAATCAGGTTCCCAACCTCTAACCACTTTTTTATTACCAAGAAAAATCAAGAAAGTAAATACATTCATGGCTGAAATCTAATATTTATATGCCCACGTTTTGTCTTACATAGTTTATGTTTCACAAAGGTTAAAAAGACATGCCATCCACTTAAGGACAATTTAGGCTCAACTTTTAAAAGAACTTATTTTTTTTAAACCTTTTGAATTGACATGTTTTCTTTTAACAAATAAATCATATGAGATATGTTCAAAAGTTCAACTTTAACATAAAGTATTACTTTGTGTCAGTGTGACTTTATAAGATGTGGAGTGATAAGAGATGGGAAACTTTTGATGAAGACATGGAAAAATCATCATAGGCATGATAGTGAGAAGTTTTAATCTGTTGTACCATTCATGTTTGTTATGTTTTCAAGTGTAAAAGAGTTAATTGTATGCAAAATAATGAAAATATCTTCTTCTTTTTTGTGTTGGGTCTTAGATCCATTTGAAATTAAATAAGGAGATCATAGGTATATCTTGCATAGTGTTTGATGGTCTACCTGAAATTGAATAAGGAGATCATAGGTATACCTTGTGTAGTATTCGATAGTGAATTTTTATGAAGGCTTATGTTGTTGTTTAGTTTTGACACTTGCAATTTTATCATTTAATGTAACAGACACAATAAGTTAATGCAATTCAAGCATAACTAATGCACAATCAAGCACAAGTAATCACACCTCTATAAAGAATTTTCAAGCATTCAAGTTTTTGACCACATTAGCATTTAAAGACATCATCAACATTTCACATTAGCAATGGGCAAATCAAATTCATAATGAAAGGAGAATTTTATGAACTCGGCACATTGTGGAGCATGTAGCAATCAATGGTTTTTGTAATATTATTGTACTTGCAATAGTTTCTTTGTAAATTTCGGTATCAAAATCATGTTGAATTGTATCAGGTGCATTCTCACTTGAGCCCGACATCCAAGAGTCATTGTAATTTTTTAGTCGAAATTAATAAGGTTTAGTTCAAAGTTGTAATAATCATGAGTTGGGGTGCATTTTCAGTAGTATATGACACCCTGAACTTCTTGGAAGAAAAATCAAGCAAGCAACTTCAAGAGTTCAAGTGAGCATGAAGTATAAGCAATTGAGTTCAAGGAAACAAGTTCAAGCAAGCATGAAGTGCAAGTGAACATAAAGTGCAAGTTAGCGAGTTCAAATGGAGCAAAATCTAGAATTATTAGAGTTATTGAACACTCTAATAATCATTGTTGAAGACAACACAATGATATTAAACAAAGAAACTCTTCAATATCTTCGAACTTGTTTGCAAGTGATGGAAGCCAAAATAGAACTACTTCAAACTCAGACTCAGCTTCTTCAAGATGAACTTCAACAAAAGACTTGTAAGTGTTCTGAACTAGTTTTTGTTCAAAACAATCCTCTCTATGATGATGATGATGGTCATTCAAATAAGTAGACATCACAAGAGCAACTCAGCAAGACAACTACAGATGAAGATGAAGATGAAGTTATTCATGAACCTACACTTCAAGAGTTTTGTTTTGAGTTTAGTGAAGAAAACTTTTCAATTATGCAGGAGCACGCAGTAAATTATCATCCACAAATTTCAAAGCAAAAGGTTCAACATACTCTTTCCAAGCCCATCATAAGACCTTGGGAAGAAATCATCAACAACAAGAAGTACATAACATGACTCGGATATAACAAGGAAGTTACTTTTCATATTCTCAATTGTTCCTGATCAATCTAGTTTCAAAGTGTTAGATTCCTTCAAGAAGATTTGAATTCATATGTTCCAGTTGAGCATCAGAATGATAAGTGCCAACATTGTAATCACACTGGTCACATGGAGAATCAATGTTGTGATCTCCATCCTTGCCAGAATTGCAACGAGTCAAATAATCCATCAGAAAAATGTTTCAAGAGAAACAAAATTTCAAGATTAAAGATTCACTATGAGTGGATCGATCCTTGGCAGTGGTCATCAACAACCAAGCGATTATATAAGTCTTACCGAAAAATTCAATCTCGCGTAAATATGAAACTTGTAGTTTACAGTGAAAATCTCATGCACCTTAGGGGGGCGGTTCAAAAATCAAGTGAAGATGGTTTGTGAAACCACTTGTGGTCTCTCCTTTCAACTGACAAAGGGGGGAATTGATGATGGAATTGAATATGGTTGTCAGATCGAAAGTTTCAACAACAACAAAATCAAATTTTCTAGATGGGAAGCTATAGTATGTAAATGACAAACTTTGGTAGAATTATGGTTCAATGACTTGCAATTGAATTCTACACAAGATACAAGATTGTGATGTTGATTTTGAGAGCAATGATGTGGAGATTTTGTTCAACTTGATGGTCATTTGACCTATAAGAGGAAAACATGATCCTTTTTCATTGTATCTTGGAATTTGATTGAGTTGTCAGGCATTTTCAGGGATGTGTCAGACTTGCAGCTAATTCATTTCTCTTGGTACACTCTCATTAGATTGGAGTTCAACATCCAGATTTGGAGGTTTTTAAGGCAATTCTTCATTGAGGCTCAACTCAAGAGTTTCAATATGAAAAGTTGGAGATGAAACTAGTTTGTGTTGCATTGTTGGTATTATTGTTTGGACTTATGATTNATCCATTCGAAATTAAATAAGGAGATTATAGGTATATTTTGCATAGTGTTTGATGGTCCACCTAAAATTGAATAAGGAGATCATAGGTATACCTTGTGCAGTATTCGATGGTGAATTTTTATGAAGGCTTCTGTTGTTGTTTAGTTTTGACACTTGCAATTTTATCATTTAACGCAACGGACGCTATAAGTTAATGCAATTCAAGCATAACTAATGCACAATCAAGCACAAGTAATCACACCTCTATAAAGAATTTTCAAGCATTCAAGTATTTGACCACATTAGCATTTAAAGACATCGCCAACATTTCACATTAGCAATGGACAAATCAAATTCATAATGAAAGGAGAATTTTATGAACTCGGCACATCGTGGAGCGTGTAGCAATCAATGTTTTTTGTAATATTATTGTACTTGCAATAGTTTCTATGTAAATTTTGGTATCAAAATCATGTTGAATTATATCAGGTGCATTCTCACTTGAGCCCGACATCCAAGAGTCATTGTAATTTTTTAGTTGAAATTAATAAGGTTTAGTTCAAAATTGTAATAATCATGAGTTGGGGTGCATTTTTAGTAGTATCCGACACCCTCAACTTCTTGGAAGCAAAATCAAGCAAGCAACTTCAAGAGTTCAAGTGAGCATGAAGTATAAGCAATTGAGTTCAAGGAAACAAGTTCAAGCAAGCGTGAAGTGCAAGTGAACATAAAGTGCAAGTTAGCGAGTTCAAATGGAGCAAAATCTAGAATTATTAGAGTTATTGAACCCTCTAATAATCATTGTTGAAGACAACACAATGATATTAAACAAAGAAACTCTTCAATATCTTTGAACTTGTTTGCAAGTGATGGAAGCCAAAGTAGAACTACTTCAAACTCAGACTCAACTTCTTCAAGATGAACTTCAACAAAAGAATCGTAAGTGTTCTGAACTAGTTTTTGTTCAAAACAATCCTCTCTATGATGATGCTGATGGTCATTCAAATAAGCAGACATCACAAGAGAAACTCAGCAAGACAACTACAGATGCAGATGAAGATGAAGTTATTCATGAACATACACTTCAAGAGTTTTCTTTTGAGTTTAGTGAAGAAAACTTTTCAATTATGCAGGAGCACGTAGTAAATCATCATCCACAAATTTCAAAGCAAAAGGTTCAACATACTCTTTCCAAGCCCATCATAAGACCTTGGGAAGAAATCATCAACAACAACAAGCACATAACATGACTTGGATATAACAAGGAAGTTACTTTTCATATTCCCGATTATTCCCGATCAATCTAGTTTCAAAGTGTTAGATTCCTTCAAGAAGATTTGACTTCATCTGTTCCAGTTGAGCATCAGAATGATAAGTGCCAACATTGTAATCACACTGGTCACATGGAGAATCAGTGTTGTGATCTCCATCCTTGCCAGAATTGCAACAAGTCAAATAATCCATCAGACAAATGTTTCAAGAGAAACAAAATTGCAAGATTAAAGATTCACTATGAGTGGATCGATCCTTGGCAGTGGTCATCAACAACCAAGTGATTATATAAGTCTTACCGAAAAATTCAATCTCGCGTAAAGATGAAACTTGCGGTTTACAGTGAAAATCTCATGCACCTTAGGGGGGCAGTTCAAAAATCAAGTGAAGATGGTTTGTGAAACCACGTGTGGTCTCTCCTTTCAACTGACAAAGGGGGGAATTGATGATGGAATTGAATATGGTTGTCAGACCGAAAGTTTCAACAACAACAAAACCAAATTTTCTAGATGGGAAGCTACAGTATGTAAATGACAGACTTTGGTAGAATTATGGTTCAATGACTTGCAATTGAATTCTACACAAGATACAAGATTGTGATGTTGATTTTGAGAGCAGTGATGTGGAGATTTTGTTCAACTTGATGGTCATTTGACCTATAAGAGGAAAACATGATCCTTTTTCATTGTATCTTGGAATTTGATTGAGTTGTCAGGCACTTTCAGGGATGTGTCAGACTTGCAGCTAATTCATTTCTCTTGGTACGCTCTCATTAGATTGGAGTTCAACATCTAGATTTGGAGGTTTTTAAGACAATTCTTCATTGAGGCTCAACTCAAGAGTTTCAGTATGAAAAGTTGGAGATGAAACTAGTTTGTGTTGCATTGTTGGTATTATTGTTTGGACTTATGATTGAGGGGGGGGATGTTAGCCTCTGACTCTTATACAATCACGAAGTCCTAGTATACCACCTTTATGTATTTCACATTTAAGGATATAGTTTGTATCCTGCATGTGTTTCTAGATTCCCATTTTGCCTCCTCTTACCTTATCTCCCGATGAAGTGTCAATGTGAGAGCAATTGAGGTGGTTTCATTATTGTATTATATATTTGTATCATTAAAATGAATACATTGTGAGAGAGAATATGGCTTGAGGCCTTTTCCACCAAAGTTCTTGTCCTGATCTTGTGTGTGTTTTATTTCCTTCATAGCATTGTATTTGTTCCATAGTTGAGCAGAGCAGCTAGAAGTGGTATTTTGAGAGCATAACAGGGGAGGAAAAGATTATGTAGTATCCATACAGGCCACAGTCTCAAAGGAAACTCCACAATGAGTGTCTCTTTCTTTGTATTTGCATTTCCATAACTGGAGAAAAGAGAGCAAAGCATAGGTCTCACCTTCTAGCTGGGTTTTCTCCCATATTGGGTTTCTCGGGATATATATTGTGTTCATTTGTGTGGATGGTGTGTTCTTTTGCTCATTTCTTTTATTTTCATAATTCAATTATTTCATAAATTCAAGCAAAGCTAGTAATTAATTACTTAATCTAGGAACTAAGGAAAATTAGTTTGCATAGTCTAATATTTCATAAAATTATACGATATGTTGTGACGAACTGTTCCAGTGGAATATCTGCAACATTTTACAGATCATATAAAGAGAAAGGGGTAGTCTCATTGCAAGGAAAGAAATTTTGTTGTGATTTGATAAAGGAGGCCATCGCACGAGGATAAACTTTTGGGAGATGTGACACGTCATAAGAAAGTTTTTGAAAGTGTGATATGGCACGAGGGGAAACTTTTTCCAAGATGAAATAATACAAGGTGAGCCTTGTCACAAGAAAAATAAAATGGTGTGATGTGATAAAGAAGTAAAAGAGAAGGGAGAAAAAGAGAAGAGAAGAAAATGAGAAAAGATCTAAAGAGAGGGGGGGGAAGCAGAAAGATAGATTATGATTAAAAAATAAAAATAAAAAACCAAGTTTGGGGCCAAAAACTTGTTTTGGCCATAACAAGAGAAGGTTAACTCAAAATAAGATGAAATAGAAGGTTCAATCATAATAAGATTAAATTTAAAAGTTATGTTTGCAGTGAGAAAGCCTACAAAAGTGTCTATGAGGGCCACTGGTCATTTCTGCTTAAATTTTCTATCAAACACAAATTAGTGGTTTTTGAAGATCAGGGTGGTGCTCAGTGATAGGGACTCAGATAAAGATGTAATTTTTATAGGAACTCCAAAACGTAGACATGAAGATACACAGTTGGAAGGGTTTGGTGTGAAGATGCTAGAATAAGGAAAATTCCATTATTTCGAGCCACTTTTGGGGGATTTCCAAGATCTTCAAAGGAAGAAAAGGGACCCCAAATCACAGATTCAGAAAATTTTATTAGCTTGACATTTTACCTACTGAGCAAGCCAAACAACTTTTTATTAATAATTTTTTCCCAATTTTTCTTCGTTTGGGAGATAACCATTTTTCTAAAAATTCCAAGTCTAGAGGAAATGCAAAAAGGACAGAGTTGGCAAATACATATGATGTAGAATTTGAAGGAAGCATATGATTAGCAATCAGAAAATCACTAGTGTATTCAAGTCAAGAATTGTATTAGCAAACAATATAAAAAAAAATCGAGTTCTCGCTAGATTTCGTTTTATCAATGGCAGAAGACAGCCTCTTAGCTAGATGGCACTAGTGAAAAAGGACACAATTGAATAGAAAGGGAAAATTCAAAAGGCCATGACTTTTAACTCAAAACCTAGAATGGGGCTCAAGTATAATCATTAGAAAACTAATTCAAAGGAGATTACATCTAAAGGCTCTAAATTTGGATTAGTGCATCAGTATACTCCATAAATTGAGAGAAAAAGGGACCTATAGCCTAATTAATGAAAAATTATCAAGGCTCATAATTTCTAACAGGGATTGTTGCATTAAGGGTATAGGAAGAACCTATCAGGTTCAAAAATCAGGACTAGAGAGATGGAGGATGCACAAGTTTCTTACATCCATGAAAGTGAAATCGTAGAATTGCATATCAGCCCGGGAAATATAGAAATCGAGTCCAATGGACGTAGATGCAAAGAGGATCCTATGGAGCTATTTGAAACTATAAAAATATTGTAGAAAGAAGTGTAGAGCTACATAGTAACAATGAAAGGTTGATAAGAGTTCAGGAGGAGAAAAATGAAATTAATACTCAACTGCTACAAAGTTTGAATAATTTTCAAAGAAAAATCCATAAATATCCTAGCACAAAACAAGTAGCCAATGCAAGATATGCAACAACATCCATATCTCATGATAGGAAGGATGATCATAGGGAATCAAGGCACTCCATGAGTTCTAATAGAAATCATCATTCATTAGGATACTCAACTAGAAGATCACATGATTTTTTAGGATCAGAGAGTAGCCCAAGTGTATCCCCTGTCAGACATTAAAGGAGGATGTCTGAGATGGATATTTGACAAGAAGAGCTCAAGAAATCTAATGGAGAACATAGAAATGGTGAAGATGTTGAATCCTAGTTGTTGTGCATGAGAAAATATTTTCAGTTGCATAATTACTCATCCAACCTAGAAGCAAGGATTTCCATGTATCATCTTCAAGGGAAAAGCTTCTATGTGGTGAGACCAATTGAAACAGGTCAAGCATATAGATGAAAAGAGAATTTCTTGGAATCATTTTAAGAAATAATTTCAACAGCGGTACTTTTCATAGCATTACTATGATAAGAAGATGCAATAATTCTTTGAACTCAAGCTAGGAAACAATACTATGGAGGAGTATGAAAAGAAATTCTTGGAGTTGTTGAGGTATGTGGATTTCATCAGGGATGAGAAGGTTAAGATTTAGAGGTTCTTGAGTGGGTTTCCATCATTCTAGAAGGATAAAATTAAGTTTGATGAACCCCATACCTTGGAGGAAACCATAAGGAAAAAAAAGTATTAACATGAACATAATACGGGAAGGATAGATTTCCAAAAATATTAGGATGACAAAAAGAAAAAGAATGATGGATCAAAGGATGAAAGGATTCAAGCCACCTTTCTTTAGGAACAGTTCACAATCATATTGACAAGGGAAACTAGCACAAGGTGAACCTAAAGTGACAGATTCCTTAGGGAAGAGGCCAATACAACAACCCATAAAGTGTTGGGGATGTGAAAGAGACCACATGTATAAAGATTATTCTCGCAAGGGAGATATGATGAGGACTGTGCATAACAACAAAAAGGGGATACAGTGGAGGATGTGAGAAGAATCATGCCAAGGATTTATGCAACCTTGGACAACAAACAAAGAGACTATTAATCCCACATGATTGAGGTTGAAGGTAAGATTGATAATCATCCTATATCTATTTTGATTGATTATGGAGCTAGTCATATCTCTATAGATCCTAATCTGGTTGACAAATTTAAATTGAAGAGATGTAAGCATGAAAATTCTTGGTTGGTTAAACTAGCTACTAGAACCAAGAGAAGAATCAATGAGTTTGTCAATGATTTCTCAATGAACATGACTGGAGTTAGGACCAAGGTAGATATAAACATCATACCTCATGGATCATATGATTGTTTGATTAGTATGGATTGGTTGGACAAGCATCATGTTATCCTAGATTGCTACAACAAGGCTTTCACATGCCTTTATAAAGAAGGGAATTCAAGGACAACTCAGGGTATTCCAAGGCCTATATCCATCATAGATACTTCAATATTGTAGCTAAAAAAAAGTTTTAGGAGAGGATGATGTATATATGAAACAAACATGGAAGAGCCATCCAAGGACAAGGAGCTAAATCATGAATATTATTCGGTCTTGAAAGAGTATGAAGATGTGTTTGGGGAATTGTTGAGCTTTCCACTGAAGAGGGACATTGAATTCTCTATTGACTTGATTCTTGGACTTGCCCCAGTGTCCAAAAATTCCTATAGAATGAGCACACTAGAGCTAAAAGAGTTACAAATGTAGCTAGAAGAGTTGTTGAAGAAGGGATACATATGCCCAAGTGTGCCACCTTGGGGTGCCCTAGTGATTTTTTTGAATAAAAAGGATGGAAATCTAAGTTTTTGTATTGATTTCAGACAGTTGAACAAGGTTACTATGAAGAACACATATCCTTTTCCAAGGTTTGATGATTTTTTTTATCAGTTGAAAGGAGAAAATATTTTTCCAAGATTGACCCAAGGTTGGGTTACCATCGGGTAAGAATCTAAGAAGAAGACATTATCAAGATATCCTTTTGGACAAGGTATGGCCATTATGGGTTTGTGGTGGTGCCATTTGGGTTGAAAAATGCACTCACTACTTTTATGTGTCTAATGAATGGAGTGTTCAAAGATTACTTGGACAATTTTTTTATTGTCTTCTTGGATGATATTATTATATACTCTAAGACAAAGGAGGAGCGTGAACATCATTTGAGGATGATGCTACAGGTGTTGAGAGAGCACCAATTGTATGCGAAGTTGAGAAAGTGTGCTTTCTATTAGAGGAAAATCCACTATCTAGGCCACATTATCTCAAAGGAGGGCATAATAGTGGATCCAGAGAAGATTGAGGCTATCAAAGAATGGCCAACACTAAGAACATTTCATAGGTCAGATATTTCATGGGGTTGGCTAGTTACTACCAAAGATTCATTGAGGGTTTCTCCAAGGTTGCACATCCCATTACTTCATTACAAAATAAATGAGTGAATTTTGAATGGATTTCCAAGTGCGAAGAGAGTTTTCAACACTTAAAGGAATTATTAATTAGTGCACCTATTTTGAATATTTCGAATCCAAATGAGGATTTTGTTGTATGAACTTATGCATGTGTTGGTGGATTCCTTACTAAAAATGGGCATGTCATATGCTATGATTCAAGGAAACTCAAAGAACGCGAAAGAAATTATGCTACTCATGACTTGGAGCTTGCAACTATTGTCCATGCACTAAGAATGTGGAGGCATTATTGATTTGGATTATTTTAGGAACGATATGAAGGAAGAAATAAAATAGAGATATAACAAAGAATTACACAAAGATATGGAAAGGAACACAGTAATACAATAAATCTCAGATTCTATTAATGATTATTTGAAATACAAAAGATTGTAAAATGCAAAAGCACACAAACTATCTAGAATGGTTATAGCTTATCTCTAAGGAGAGATGTGTCGACTACGCTCATTCACAAGAAGTTGGTTATAATGAGGCTCCGAAGTCCTTTTTGAAATAAAGAAAAAATGAGAAAACCCTAAACATCCAAAAACCTAACCCTAGGAGATGAAGCACCAAAAGTCATGTGGGCCCTGATGAGGTAAGTTGGTACATCAACTTCCCAAGGTCATAACTTTTTCATACGATCTATGTTTTAGGTGCACGATAGCCCATTGGAAAGGTCTATCTGAGGACTAAACATTTTGTTGTTACACTTTGAATCCATCTATATTATGATTGTGGCGGGCCCAAAAAACATTGTTTAGGGCCTCAAAACGACTCCAGAAGTTTAGGACCCAAAAAGCTAGAAAAAAATTGCCAAAATGGAAGGGCTTTGAGCGAGTGGAATAGGTGGGTGGCCAATGATATCCACCTAGATCATTCCTCCCCCCTTAGGAATAAAATGTATCCATTGCATCAAGTTACTGCATCAAATGGGGAAAATTGTGTTCATCCTAACTCCTGGTGAGCCACTTTCCCTTATGAAGAAACTGCCTTACTTTGACGAACTGATAGAGTTTGATAGTTTGTTAGTGGGTGTCCTTTGTCTTGGTATCCATGATATGATCAACTATTTCATTTTCGATGTAGGAAGGATCGAGTTTTGTAGGGGCCAACTACTCAGTCGCATTCAAAGTGTTCAGGAGAGGTGGAAAATATGGTCGAAGAAGTTCCACATTAAAAATTGGGTGCAATCCAAGGAAAGGAGAAATACTTAATTCAAAAGAATTCTCACCCACAACCTTGGTGATGGTGTAAGGCTCGTATCGAAGTGGGCATAGCTTCTGAAGGGGTCATGTGAGGCACTTTTCTGCAAATTCAACCAGACCTTATCTCCCACCTGAAATTTGTGTGGTATCCGATGTTGATCATGGCGATGCTTGTACTTGGCATTGGATTTCTACAAAATATCATGAACTTGTTGTTGGATGCAGTCAAAAATTTTGGTTTCCCAATCAATCTTTGTCTGAGCATGGGATGACTCTTCCTGTGCGGCTGCAATGGGCAGAGCTACGTCAATGGGGGCCAATGGTTGAAACCCCAAACACCTGAAAAATATTGTGGCCAATAGAGTTGTGGAGGGATCTGTTGTAGCTATGTTGAACATAATGAAGGATTTCATCCCATGTGCGTGGATGTTTGGAATTATACATTCACAGGATACGTACAATCACCTTGTTGACTACCTCTGTTTTTCCCTCAATATGTGGGTGGAAGGTAGTCAACTTGGTCAGCTTGGTGTCCATCATCGACCATAGGATGGACCAAAAGGTGATCATGAACCTACTATCTTGATCAGAGATAATAGTCTGTGGTATCCCAAAATGAACCCAAATATGTGTGAAGAAGAGCTTGGTGGTGACCTCGGCTGTGATGCTCTTCTTGTAGGGTGCCAAAATTGCCATGTTAGAGAATCGATCGACGGCCACGAAGATACAATAATTCCCATGCTTGGTTTAAGGCAGACCAGACATGTAGTCCATGGAGATGGACTCCCAAGGATTATCCGGATTAGGAAGGCGGGTGTATAGCCCTTATTTCTTGATGGCAGGCTTGGAAATGGTGTAGGCGGTGTAGGATCTGATGTACTTGCGAACATATTGTCAAAGCTTCAGCCAATAAAAATGATTTTGCAGTACTGCCACTGTATTTTCAACACCAAAATGTCTCATTGCTCAACTGTAATGAACTTCCTAGATCAACTTTGCATGCTCGCTTGAAGGAACACAAAGGTGTCTCATATGGCATAATAACCCATCCTAGAGATGAAAGTTGGGAACTGTTTTTCCTACACTCAATGTCTGATCGGAAATAGAAAATTTAGAGTCATTATTGTATAATTTTCACCATCTAGATGTCTCATATCCATAGGAGTTGATAACTATGGTCAGCATTGCCACCGAGGGTCGACTGAGGCAATCTGCGACATGGTTGGTGCTACCCTTCTTGTACTTGATATTCAAGTGGAATTGTTGCAGGTACATGGACCACTTCTGATGATGGTAACTTTCCTTGTGTCTAAACAAATTGTAGAGGCATGTGATTAATGTGGATGATCATTTCCTTCCCCATAATGTAATGCTTCCATTGTCGACATGGTTGCACAATGAAGTACATCTCTTTGTCATAGGTGAGGTATCTTCAAACAACATCAGATAGAGTTTCACTATGATAGGCTATCAGATTCCCATGTTGAGTGAGGATTGCATCGATATCATAATCTGTAGCATTTGTCTCAATCTCAAATGGTCATTGCAGGTTTGGAAGAATGAGGATTGGTGCTGAGCAAAGGTGGGGTTTCAAATACTTGAATGCTTTTTGTTGCGGCACGGACCACAAAAACTTGGATTTCATACCACCCTTGGTCACTTGGCTTAGGGACTAAGTGATATGAGAGAACCCCAACATAAAGTGCTAGTAGAAGTTAGTAAGGCCCAAGAAGTTGTGAAGCTCAGTCATTGTTTTTGGGAACAACCAATCGTGGATGAATTGGATCTTGGTTGGATCCACGAGTACACCCTGCACATCCATGATGTATCCCAAATATTGGATTCTCTACATGCCGAAGGAACACTTCTCCAAGTTTGCATATAACTTATGTCTTCGCGGGGTGCTCAATACCTGTTGAATATGCTCCAAATGTTCCCACCAAGTTTTGTTGAAGATGAGGATGTCATCCAAATATACAATCACAAAGAAGTTTGTGAATGATCGTAATATATCATCCATCATCCGCATGAATGTGGTTAGGGCATTAGTCAAGCCGAAAGGAATGACTAACCACTCAAAGAGGCCTTCTTTGGACTTGAAGGTTGTCTTCCACACATCATTTTTCTCAATCAACACCTTGTAGTAACCTAATTTCAGAACAATTTTATCGAAAAACTTGGCTCCCTTGAGTTGATCGAGAAGATCATCAATTCAGGGAACTGGGTGTCAGTTCTTGACTATGGTCTCGTTCAGGGCTCTGTAATCAATACAAATTCGCCATGTCCCATCCTTCTTCTGTACTAGAACAATTGGGCTCCTACAAGGTGAGGAGTTGGGTCTAATGTGGCCCTTCAGAATTAGCTCTTGGATCTGGACTATGATTTCTTCATTCTCCAAAACAAAACACATGTATACAAGGCCGTTAGGCAAAGGGGCACCGGGTGTCAGATCAATTGGGTGCTTTACCTGACAGTGCATATGCACCCTAGTAGGCGAGGTAAATATATCTTTGTACTCCTTGACTATTCTTTCCACCTATTGTTGCTGGGAAGAGAGACCCCATACAGAGGTTTTGGCGGTTGCAGTGACCTATCGATCACCTTCTGATCAAACCATATAGAGGAAAAATATATTTGTCAGAGAAACCACCTTTCTGCATTACTTCACATAGATCAAAGAGACCATAGTATTTGGGACGACCTCCAGTACCCTGTAGAGTTGATCTCCCAAAGTAATTATGACACTACGAGGCCTAGATTCATAAACAAAATGATATTTCCACATATATGGTTGTCCTAGCAAAACATCACAAACTTCAAGTGGGGAAACATCACACAATAGCTTGTCTTTGAAGGGTTTGATGTTGTAGTGTAGGCAACATTGTTGGCTGACGCGGATGTCCCGTCCCTGGATGAGCCAACCGATGGTGTATGGATGAGGATGTTGTGTCATTGTCAAGTTCAAGCTCTTGACAACCTCTACTGAGATCAGGTTCTTCTCACTACCATTGTCAACAATGAAATGGATTGGGGTTCCCTTCACCCACATATGCGAGTGGAAAAGACGCTCCCCTTCTTCATGCTCCTTTGGTTCCTCTGGTTGGACTTTTGTGGTAGCGATGGTGACACTATGTTCTACATCAATGACCCATATTCCCTTTTCTGGCTCAGAATCAAAGTCTGATTTAACATCTGACCCTGGGGCTTTCGTCTAAGCCAGCAACGATTGTTTGGAGCGACATTCATCAATATTGTGCCAAGGGATTTTGTGGAACTCACACCATTTTCCAGTGTCCTTCTTCGACTTCCTGTTACCCTTCTTTGTTGGTGGCTTGGGCTGGTTATCCTGGGGTTGGCCATCCTTGCTCTATCCTTTGGCCTGGGAGTTAGGGTCACCCTTACCATACTTTGCTTGTTGTGTATTTGCAGATCCGAACTCTCACTTATTCTAATGCTTGAATTTCTTCTCGATTTTGACCACATATCGATAAGCGGCTCTCAATGACGAGATGTCCAGAAACTCTATTTTGATTTGGATGTACCAGTGCAGAGCCCCACAGTATTTTAGGACCATATGTTTCTTGAAGTTTTTGATACCCATCTTGGTGCATAAGGTATGAAAAGTATTTGTGAAATCTGGCACTGTTTGACCCCTTTATTAGCACGGTGTGGTCCATCTTGTGTATTGGTCATCATAACTTCCAACATGGTAATATTGTTGGAAGTGGGTCCTGGCCCAAAATTTCCAGACTCAACAAAAGCCGCCCAAGTGGGTCCTGACCCAAAATTCACAGACTCATCCTCGACATATTTCTCACAGTAAGTCTCCCAGCAATCTCTAACATGGGGAAGGGCCTTAAGGAGCACGGAGGTGATATTTTCACCATTGGAAAAATTGTGGACGAAGAAATAACCCTCTAGCAGATTTAACCACTTTTCCAAAGTGTCGGCATCTATCTAGCCCTCAAATAAATGAATATCAAAGTTAACTTGTACCTTGAAGGGTGTTGCACCTCCGTACATAGTGTGACTGTGGCAGGCCCAAAAAACATTGTTTAGGGCCTCAAAACGACCTCATAAGTTTAGGACTCGAAAAGCTAGAAAACAACTGTCAAAATGGAAATTAGGCTTTGAGCTAGTGGAATAGGTGGGTGGCCATCGATATCCACCTGGATCAATTATCTCATGGGTAGAAAATTCGAGCTAAGGATAGACCATAGTGGTTTGAAATACTTGTTTGAGCAACCAACACTAAATGCCAGAAAAACTAGAGGCTGGAATTTCTCAGTGAATATGACTTTGACATCAAGCATATCGAGAGAAAAGAGAATAAATTGGTTGATGCACTCATCAAGAGAGTGCATGATACAATCATTAGTATATATAACTTCAATTTAAAAGGTAGAATCTTGGAAGTTGTGGAAAAATATCAACATTATATGCAAGTTAAAGAAGGCTCACATCAAAGTAATGCACCATTGAAATGTAAAAACTATAGGCTAGAAGAGGATGGGATCCTCTTGTATAGGAACAAAATTTATGTTCCTAATTCTCTCGAGTTGATAAATTTTGTGTTGAAGGAAATGCATAATGTGTTGTATGTTGGACATCCAAGGTACCAAAAGATAATTGCAGCTATAAGAGGCTAACATTTTTGGCATGGAATGAAGAAAGATGTGGATAATTATATAGTCAGATGTATGGAATGTCATAAGGTGTAGACAGAGCACATACATCTAGCAAGATTGCTACATCAATTGGTCATTCCTTAATGGAAATGGGAGGTTGTTACCATATATTTCATCACTAAATTTCCTAGAACAACAAGGCAACATGATTCCATCATGGTAGTGGTGGATAAGCTCACAAAGGTTGCACATTTTATTGCAATAAAGATGACTCATAAGACGACCAACATCCCATAAATTTGTATGAAAGAAATTGCTAGGCTACATGTTGTGCCTAAGACAATAGTGTTAGACAAAGATTCCAAATTCACATATAATTTTTGGAAAGGAGTGTTTAAAGGATTTGGGACAATCTAAATTTCAACACATTGTATCATCTAGAGTAAAATGGGTATACAAACATGGTTAACCAAATAATTGAAGATACACTAAGAATGTATAGAATGGACAAGCCTTTCAGGTGGGAAGACTATCTTCATTTGGTTGAGTTTGCTTACAACAATGGGTATCAGACATCATTGAAGATGAGCTTGTTTGAAGCCTTGTATGGAATTAAATATAACACACCAGTGAGATGGGATAACCCAACAGACAGAGCCATTATGGGGATAGAATTGCTAAGGGAAATGGAAGAGAAGATGGTAAAGATCATGCATAATTTAAAGGTTGCACAAGACAAGAAAAAAAGTTATGCTGAAAAAGGTAGAACACATGGGGAATTCAAAGTGGGAGAATATGTGTTTTTAAAAGTAAAGGAAAAAAGGAGCTCAGTAAGATTGGGAAGTTTCCCAAGTTGGAAATGAGATATTGTGGACCATTTGAAATTTTAGAGTGAATAAGCCTAGTTGCATACATGCTTGCATTGTTTGCATACATGATTGCATTGCCTACATCCATAAAAAAAATCATAATGTGTTTCATGTGTCTTTATTGAAGAAGTATGTGCCTGATACTAACCACATAAATGATTGGATTGTGATCTAGAGAGAGAATAAAGGGGACATTCGTGTGGAGTTATTGCACATCCTGGACCAAAAAGTCAATGTGCTCAGGAACAAATCCATCTTCTTGGTAAAGGTCTAGTGGAATTTCTACGGTCTTGAAGACGCCACGTGGGAGAATGCTTAGGCCATGTGGGAGGAGTACCCAAATTTTTTTGCAATTTTTGAATAAAATTGAATGTAATTTGTATATAAGTTTATGAAGACTCCATTTTGGCAGCTAGAGTTCCTAGAGCCATAACTTTAAGAATTCTCGTTTGACTTATGCTAGAGCCTTGGAAGGGAAGTGGAATAACTTGGGTGACTAGGGTGAAGAGAAGGGGGTGCACTTCCTTAGGTTGTGCGGGTTGAGGGGAATGAGAGATTGTTGGTTGGAACTGTTGCAAGAGTTCTTAACCTGCTAAAGTACCAAATAATATGATGTAAAATTTTGTACATGTATATGAGTATGGCGATGTGCACTGAGGACGATGAAAATTGTAGGGGAAGGGGAATGTAGCATCCCCATTTTTAATCCCCAAATTAGTGATGTATATTGTAAAAATGATGTATGGCCACGACACAAGAGATGTAATATGTAAACATTGTATATCAAAAATAA
>JZKD02S1714682.1:89139-99178 GCA_000966675.3 Picea glauca
GAAATGCATAATGTGTTGTATGTTGGACATCCAAGGTACCAAAAGATAATTGCAGCTATAAGAGGCTAACATTTTTGGCATGGAATGAAGAAAGATGTGGATAATTATATAGTCAAATGTATGGAATGTCATAAGGTGTAGACAGAGCACATACATCTAGCAAGATTGCTACATCAATTGGCCATTCTTGAATGGAAATGGGAGGTTGTTACCATAGATTTCATCACTAAATTTCCTAGAACAACAAGGCAACATGATTACATCATGGTAGTGGTGGATAAGCTCACAAAGGCTGCACATTTTATTGCAATCAAGATGACTCATAAGACAACCAACATCCCAGAAATTTGTATGAAAGAAATTGCTAGGCTACTTGTTGTGCCTAAGGCAATAGTGTTAGATAGAGATTCCAAATTCACATATAATTTTTAGAAAGGGGTGTTTAAAGGATTTGGGATAATCTAAATTTCAACACCTTGTATCATCTAGAGTAAAATGGGTATACAAACATGGTTAACCAAATAATTGAAGATACGCTAAGAATGTATGGAATGGACAAGCCTTCCAGGTGGGAAGACTATCTTCATTTGGTTGAGTTTGCTTACAACAATGGGTATCAGACATCATTGAAGATGAGCTTGTTTGAAGCCTTGTATGGCATTAAATATAACACACCAATGAGATGGGATAACCCAACAGACAGAGCCATTATGGGGATAGAATTGCTAAGGGAAATGGAAGAGAAGATGGTAAAGATCATGCATAATTTAAAGGTTTCACAAGACAAGAAAAAAAGTTATGCTGAAAAAGGTAGAACACACGGGGAATTCAAAGTGGGAGAGTATGTGTTTTTAAAAGTAAAGGAAAAAAGGAGCTCGCTAAGATTGGGAAGTTTCCCAAGTTGGAAACGAGATATTGTGGACCATTTAAAATTCTAGAGTGAATAAGCCTAGTTGCATATATTCTTGCATTGTTTGCATACATGATTGTATTGCCTACATCCATAAAAAAATCATAATGTGTTTCATGTGTCTTTATTGAAGAAGTATGTGCCTGATCCTAACCACATAAATGATTGGATTGTGATCTAGAGAGAGAACTAAAGGGACATTCAGGTGGAGTTATTGCACATCCTGGACCAAAAAGTCAATGTGCTTAGGAACAAATCCATCTTCTTGGTAAAGGTCTAGTGTAATTGCTATGGTCCTGAAGATGCCACGTGGGAGAATGCTTAGGCCATGTGGGAGGAGTACCCACAATTTTTTGCAATTTTTGAATAAAATTGAATGTAATTTGTATATAAGTGTATGAAGACTCCATTTTGGCAGCTAGAGTTCCTAGAGCCATAACTTTAAGAATTCTTGTTTGACTTGTGCTAGAGACTTGGAAGGGAAGTGGGATAACTTGGGTGACTAGGGTGAAGAGAAGGGGGTGCACTTCCCTAGGTTGTGCAGGTTGAGGGGAATGAGAGATTGTTGGTTGGAACTGTTGCAGGAGTTGTTAACCTGCGAAAGTATCAAATAATATGATGTAAAATTTTGTACATGTATATGAGTATGGCGATGTGCACTGAGGACGATGAAAATTGCAGGGGAAGGGGAATGTAGCATCCCCATTTTTAATCCCCAAATTAGTGATGTATATTGTAAAAAAGATGTATGGCCACGACACAAGCGATGTAATATGTAAACATTGTATATCGAAAATAATAAAATAAAATGCATCATTGGATGCATATGAACATAGACAGAGTCATGGGGATTAAGTTTCCATAAGAGAGGGGGTATAAAGGGGGGGAATTATTCGTGTCTATTAATCCCAAGCCACCTTTCTCAATAATTTTTGTATGAACCTTCTATTTTATTTTTTGAGTATTTCAAAACCCAATCATTAATCATTAAATACAAGTAGGAGGTTTGGTGGGAAACATCACCTCATATAGTTATTGAGCGCATGGGGATGAGTACAATTGACGTTGGGAAATGTGAGATTCAACTTGCATGGAGAAAAGGAAATTTGAATGGGTATTGTGGGTTGTTTTTACAGCTTGAGAAAAGGGAGAGAAACAAAGTTCTGAGTTCTAGAGCTTGAAGGCAGCCTTAGTGAGCATTCAAGATAGCTTGTTGGTGCTGTAATTTCATGGAGATCTAGGTTGTAGGCCTGTGAGTAAGATTCTATTCAAGAAATTGCAAAATGGACAAGTGAGTTGTTGTTGTAAGAATTTATGTTGAATTTGTAAATTTATGGAGTCCCTAGTAAAGAGATTTCCTGGCCAACCTGTGTTAGAGATCTAGAGGGATGTGGGATAGCCTGAGGAACCACATGACATAGAAGGGGATCCCATTCCTGGGGTTGTGCAGGTTGAGGGGAAAGAGAGCTAATGGATTGGAATGATTGTAGGAATTAGCTAGTTGTGTGTTTTATTGGACTATGAGTGAACAGTAGGCACCCATAGGAGTCAACTTTTCTTTTGGATTCCTAGCCCCAATTCAAGAGTGACTTGCTAATGAGAAATCTGGAACAACAAGTCTATGGTTAAATGGAACATCCTCTATTTACAGTTAGTTGTGCATATGTTTATAAGACAAATGTTCTTATTTATTATGTTTATTTGTAATTAAATGCTAAGCTTGATTGTTGTATATGCTTAAAATGGTTACATTCATGAAATTAAATTTTTATCTAGGTGTTTTTAATCATACTACAACCATTCATTTTATTTAGTATCAAAGTATATTTTCGTTTTGTTGGTAGTGGGATGCACATGTTATCTACTAAGTAAAAAATTGAAGTGGCCTTAAACTAGAGTGAGAGTAAGCTTTCTTGTACAAAAAGCTTCTTGTACAACATTATAAACATTGGGTTTCTACATCAAACAAAAATTCTTCATTCTCCTTTACTTGTATGAATTCCACAACAATATAAAATAAAGCCACAAACACTAAAATAACTCCTATTTGTCAAAGGAAGCATATACACTGAAAAGGGGTTGGTGAACATTTAA
Organism: Picea glauca; assembly: GCA_000966675.3. Taxonomy (NCBI): domain Eukaryota; kingdom Viridiplantae; phylum Streptophyta; class Pinopsida; order Pinales; family Pinaceae; genus Picea; species Picea glauca. Next base: position 92,144 of record JZKD02S1714682.1, read on the forward strand.
TGTGCATGAAATGAGGAGTTAATTCATTCTCTTAAGTAAATTTTTCCACCCACAAGGAATATAGATAATTCTTTTGTTGTTCACAAGGAAATTCTTATGCATCGTGGTGCAATTGGATAATTGCAATTCAATATGCATCATAGATATTTGCCATTCTAACATGTTTGTAGTTGGGCATTTGGCATATATCAAGCTAGGCAGGTCCTCACAACTTATAAAGCTTATTATACCTACCGATAGGCTGGTATATAGCGATGAGTTTTCCCTTGACTACATATTAATCCAGGCATTGACCAAAAATTTGTATGGTTTTCTGATGTCACACCTTAGCAATGGATTTTTTTTATTTGTTTCAATTATTTAAAATCCTTTTTGGAAAGATCCCATTCGCTATTGAAACGAACCTCTTATTGCCGAGTCGACGGAGGTTCATAAATGCAAACATACGGTCTCATTACTTGGAAGTAACCTCTCCTACATCAATTTTCGAGTTCAACAGGAGTCTTGACATGTCACTGTAGTCGATGAACTGCAGATTAGAGCCCTTGTCAGTATCCTCCTCCTGCTGTCATTTGGCAGTCGATGGTTGTCACTGTAGTCGATGACTCATCGTGGCCATTGAAAGACTTCAAAATTTGTCACTTGAGTAAAGCTACAGACTTCAATGATCAACGCTCTGTCACTTCAGTAAGCTATTTCAGATAGCATGAATAGTTGGGCTTTGCTATTAGTAAGCTATTTTAGCATGTTGTGAAAAAAGGCTTGTAGGAGTGCGTTGTTAAAGAGGCTTGTACAAAAGACAGAGAAAGAATTGAGATCTTTCTTAGATGCCTTGCCGTAGTGCATTTCTGTAACGATGGAGGATATGGCAACCATGGAATTCGCGCACAGTAACCAGTCATTGTTCTGACCAGGGGGACCTCACATCCATAGTCTGCTTGAGACGTCTGTAAGAAAATGTCTCTGACTTCATTTATGCCTTGATTTTCACAAACCCTCAGAGCTTTAGTAGTTTGCATCGACACCTCCTCTGCCATTTACAAACATAAATTTGAATACGGGCGTTAGATATGTCGGGCATTCTGCTTTTCAAATGCCTACTTCATGTCGGGCATTCTGCTTTTCAAATGCCTACTTCATGTCGGGCATTCTGTCCATGCTTATAACCCTAATAATTAGGAAATGGCAGATTAGAAAGAAAGGAAGAAGACAGGTTACATTTATGGCCATAAATGACCATAAGTAAACTAGGGAGTATTTTACATTTCAAAATTAAAATCTAGAAGTATTGTGGATCATCCGTCGGGAAAACTAAGTTGAGAAGGCGAGAAATCCCATCAGATTTTATCTTCGGAGTCGCTTCTTCCGCCTATCAGGTATATGCACCTACAAGATCTTATCTACATCCCTTACTTGAATGCCATTAATTATCTTTATCATTTCTTTCAAACTTCAGTTTGAGGGAGGTTATCTGGACGATGGAAAAGGCCTTAGCAACTAGGACGTGTTCTCTCATATACCCGGTAATTATTTCAATCCTACCTTTAGATTTTAAGTCAACTTTCACTCTGTTTATTTTGTATTTGGAGGCGCAGGAAGAATTTCCGATGGAAAGAATGAGGACGTAGCAGAGGATGAGTATCATCGCTATAAAGTATGTATCGTCTCTGTATATTGCACTCGACTCCAAGATTCGTTAGGTTTTTGAAAAAAAAAATCTTCTTCTTATGATATTGTAGGAGGATGTGGAATTAATGTCCAAACTTGGAGTGGATTCTTATCGCTTCTCCATATCTTGGGCATGCATTTTTCCTAATGGGAATTGATGGAGTTGTTCATTTGGAAATGATGATCTCAATCTGACACAACCAAAATTGGAAATCATACTTCTGCTAACTTTGTTTTATAAAAAAATTCATCAGAGGGTTGTGGAGAAATCAATCTCGGTGGAGTCAAGTACTACAATGAACTCATCGACTTGCTGCTTACACAAGGCATTAATATTCATCAATCTTACTTATTCCATTCACTCCTTTCTACTCATTTTAATTTTATAATAAAAATGCTCCTTTAACGTGTTTTGATTTTATTAGAATGCCACTATGCATATATATTTACAGAAAAGTGTGTACAAATGACAGGGATTCGGCCTTTTGTTACGCTCTGTCACTGCGACATTCCACAAGCCCTGGAGGATCTATATGGGGGTTGGCTCATTCCAAATATTGTGTAATATGTATCCATGTTCATCAATTAGCTCTCACAGTTCAAAACATGAGGGGGAGATTATCCATGTGAATTAATCATCGTTGTTGCGACTTTGCAGGGATGATTCCATTGGGTATGCAGAGGCATGTTTCAGAATTTTTGGTGGGCAAGTGAAATATTGGAGCACTTTTAATCTCCCCAATTGCTTCATACTGGAAGGGTATGTTTCGAGTGAATATCCTCTAAGGAGATGCTCAACAGTCTTTGGGGTCTGCTGGGCGGGCAACTCTTCCACTGAGCCATATATTGTTGCACACAATCTACTGCGTGCCCATGCTTCATCTTAATTAAAAACATAATTAAGATTTAAAGAAGTACAATTGTTAATCAACACTAAAAGAACCACTTGTTGCACTGTTGCGAGCTATCAAGAGATCTGTTGATCCTCATACATAACTTTAAAGTCATAGAAACATGACTCTTTAACTCAACTAGTACTCCCAATTTGACTTCTCTCTTTGAGCTGGCAAGTGGAGTCAAAGTTAAAACCCCATTAAAACTCCTGGTTAAAATCAGTCGGACTTAGTTTTTGTCAATAAGTTTTTCCAAGTTTTGTTGAATATATGTTACCTGATTTTTTGAGTGTAGGTTTCTTGATTTTTTAATAAGTTGAGATATCGCTGAGTTTTGTGGAAAGTGTTTTTGATTCGTTGTTGAGTCTGAGTCGTGTTACTTTGTGCAGAATTCCTTAGAACCTACCAAAGGGTGTAATTTTGTAAAAGTTCATAATCACTAGTGTTTGTCAAGGAATTCAAAGGTCGAGAGAGAGAAACCAAAGCTATTACTGAAGTTCTTAGGAAGGGCATAGATGCTGGCGAGTGTATCACTTCATGGAATGGAGCACAAACTCTACCTTGAGTTTGTTTCAGTTTTTCATAGAAGCTTATAAAGGATGCCCTATTTTGGCAATGCTTAAAATGAAAAAATGCATATTCAAAATGTAGAATAGGATTTGAGCAAGTTGTGAAGTTTTCAGATATTTGCATTAAAGGCATGAATGGTGGGATTTTACGATGAGGTTGGGGAGGGTTCAGGTTGGACCACAACGAGTAAGATTGGACAATTTGGATGTTGGTCTCTGTCACTACGTGTTGTCCAATCTTTGAAAAGATTGCATCTGGGAAGATCATTTTTCTTTCTCAATTTCATTATGCTGAAGTGAAATAATGAGCTTAATACTAAGGATGCTTCCTATCACTTTGAAAAGCTTACATTTTTCAGCTCATTTCTCTTTCTCATATTCATTACAATGCACAAGTAAATGCATGAACTGAATATGAACCATATTTAGATATGGCCCGCGTCCTCTCCCTGGCCTCTGTTGTTGCGATATTCTTTAGGTTCATGTATGTGAATCTCAACACAACACTTTAGTGGTTTGTAGAAAAAAGGTGTAAGTGGTTCATTTCTATTCTCAGTCCAATGGAAAACGTCAACATAGAGAGTGGCCAGAGTCGTTATCCATTATCGGCAAGTCAATTACATGGTGGAATAACTGAGAAAAGTGATGTATGTCACCCCACCAAGGATTGATCTTGATAAACTATTTCATTCGTAGACCATGCTTGTGAAAGTAGATTATGCTTACTTTTGAGATTTCACAGACTGGAAAATTGTTTTCTCTTCAAATTGGAACATCTTGACTTATAAAACCCAGTTGATTTCGTGCCTTCAATCCCTGCATACCATGATTAATCAACAAAGTTAAAGACATATATCTTAGTAGAGTAAGAAATATAGTGTGGATTAGTAGGAGGTATGTATCATATATTAAGCATAATAATATGATAGAGTAATTATTTACAAATTTATGTCACCTTAATAATACTCATAATATACTATTAATTATATCATAGAATATAATTATCTTTACACTTATATTATCATCTCTAATCATACTTTTATATATATATATATATATATTACAAAAGTTTTGAACTAAATGATTAGGGATTGAATTATTGTCACTTATGAGGCTTTACTCCATGGGATGTGTAGATTTTTGTATTTGTACTTAGTGTTAATAAATCATAATGATTTGAATATAGAGCTTTAATGTTTTGATGGTAGTTGTGTATGTTATAAGATTTTGAAGCATAATTTTTATTTTTCTAATAAAGATAAAATTAAAATAATATTATAAAATAAAAATAAATTAAGCATTAATATTTTATAAAATAATTATTGTTTTTATTAATAATTTTTTTATAATATTATAATTTAGAAAAAAAAATATTAATATTGTGTAAAACATATTTTAAATAATCACAATTTCAAAAATTTAATTTTTTTTCTATTTAAAAATATTTTAAAAGTGTAAAGGTGAATAATTAAATATATTTATAATCAATTATAAAATATTTCATCATATCTTATTGATGATGAGTAAAAGGAGGTTAAAGTCCACTAATACTATTGATCTATATTATAATAGTATTATATGCAAATATTATTATATATAATTAGGAAGCCCTTTGCATATTTGTTTAAGACTATGTATAGTAGCAAATTCATTAAGATCATTTTCAAGTGGTTTTGTATTATCTGTATTATATGTAAATAATATTATATATAATTAGGAAGCTTTTGCATATTTGTCATAAGATTATGTATAGTGGCAAATTCATTAAGATCATTTTCAAGTGATTTTGTAGTGCATATTATTAAGGGTATTATGAGTTTATTATTATAACCTTAGAGAAAGATTAATTAAGTATATTTTTAAAACTAAATGTCAAGATTTTTTAAGAAGTTTGCCGTAGCATATTTAATAGAAATTTTATTTTTTTAATTAATCTTTATCCAGAATGTATGCAAAGTAGTCATTGGCTCATAAAAAATTTACAACAAGGGCTCAGAGTTAAATTTTTTCCTTGTACTAAAGTACTTTACATTAATTAAAATAATGAGAATTTGCAAATGCACAGAGATTTATGAATAAAAACTTTATAATAAATATGATAATTATATATTGTACCATATAGATACTTATTTAACGTTATATAATTATGCATATTATTATCATTACATTAATTATTTATATATAATGTATGTTACGTTATATATATATATATATCCTATTGTTTTGATAGTGATTGTGTACGGTGGGAATTTAGCTACATCCAACTTCCACCACTCTGCTTTGAACCCAGTGCTTACTGCCATCTCATAAATGACTATTTCTTTGAACAATTTGTTGTGTATCATTCTATGGGTGTGCATCATAGATTGAAGCAATAGCTACACTGTTTGGTTTGTACCCAAGATCATAGTTTCATGAGAAAACATGTAGGAAAAATACTACTTTGGTCACTCTCTATGTTAAAGATATAAGTGAAATATATTAAAATATCCTTATAGATAATATTTTCATATCCACACTTATTATATCTGCCGATAGGCATGGTATATAGTGTTGAGTTAGGCTTGACTTTTTATTAGTTCATGGTTGACCATAAAATATATACCTCTTTTTTCAAAGTTTTAAAAAATAATGATTAATTTTAAATTTTAAATCTCATTTATCTGATATCGTATTGGCCAAAAACTTTGAAGTCTTATTGCTGCCTTTACTTCCCCCAATGTTATTGTAATAAATATTTTTTTGTTTTTTTATGTATATTGTCAAAAGTTGGGGGCCCATCTTACAGAATTAGTACTAAATTTTTTTTTTACTCCTATCAAACTTGGTCGCATGCCAATGCCATGCGTACTTGTTAAATTTTATACGGATATTAATAGCTAAAGCATCGTTTATCTATGTGATATTATTAAATTTTATACAGATGTTGATAGCTACACCTTGAATGGATGCACATGGCGGGCGATGTTTTTATTTTTTTTGAAGATAGGTTGGTGGAATAAGCCATACACCTCGTTGAAATTTTGATATGGAATTTTTTTTTTGAACTTACACGTAACGATTTATCTAGTAGTCAATCGAAGACATTATACAGGATTTGAACCCTACTTGGAAGGGACAAACTCCACTTTACACCAATGGATTATCTGGGGGGGCGTTATTAGCGCGAGATTCATCGAGTATCCAATGCTATCATGTCTTTGGTGGAGTAGGCTTCAGACCATCGGATCCAAGCTTTTGGCCAGGTGGCAATTCTTTATAAAAAAATTTGGGTGGAAAGACCTAAAGTTGAGTACAGGTAGACCTGCACCGTAGGGAATATTAATTAAATGTTTTTTTTTTATTATTATTAAAAATTACCAATTAATTTGGATTTGGGAGGAATATTTGAAATATGGAATAAGATGAAACTTTTACATTTGTTGATAGTACTTAATGATGTTTGTTGGTTATCTTAGTTATAATAAGTTTCATATTGTTTAAAAATAATAATAAGAAAAACAATAAAATGATATTATAAAATTGTTAATATAAAATTTAAATCACTTACATATTCAAGTTAGTTTATAGATTGTAATATATACAAATAGTACTTAATGATGGTTGTTGGTTGTTTGTCTTATTAGTAATTAACCACTGAGTTATGATAAGTTTCCCATTATTTAAATAAAATAATAATAAAAAACAATAAAAAAATATTATAAAATTGTTAATATAAAATGTAAATCACTTACATATTAAAGTTAGTTTACAATAATAATAATAATCTATTTTTAAGGTCAAGGTCAAACCAGACACCAAATTAGTGTATGAGACCTCCTCCTCCCAGTGATTTTACTGGTAAAGTCTATGGAAGTATATATACCCTACCCTACCCCCTCTGGTTTAAACTTGAATTGTAATAT
>JZKD02S1714682.1:100822-112775 GCA_000966675.3 Picea glauca
TAATTATTTGAAAGTATTATAAGGTCATCTGATTGGTTATAAAAATGAACCCGTTATTGCCCCAGGGGCGGTGGGTCATAAATGCAAATGAGTATAAGGTCATAAATGCAAATATTAACAACTCTGGGTGGGTAGGTTATTGGGAAGAGAGAGAAAACTAACATGTATGTGTCGGTCTGTTGTTTTCAATGTATTCCAAAATCTTGTTTGGGTGATGTATGGTGTAGTGTTGTTACTGGGGATTATAGTGTTGATATTGTCAATTTGGCTCTCTTCATATGTCTTTGAACGCTCACGCTGGAGAGCTTCGTTAACTAATGTAGTACAGGGCGGGTCTAATAGTACTCGTGGCACCACCACTCAAGATGGCGTTATAGTTGGGATAGATGAGGCAACATTGGATTCATCTTGCCCCAGGATGATATACTCAGAGAAATCTTGCCAATCGTTGAAATCTGGAGATTCAGATCAAGAAGCGAAGGACATGAAGAGTTGTTATTCGATTTGCTTGAGCGATTACAAGGAGTTTGAGGTTGTGAGAGTGATACCTGATTGTGATCACATGTTCCATGCAATTTGCATCGATCAATGGCTTCAAAGCCACACCACATGCCCCATCTACCGAATTTCCCCTCAGAATCTCCCCACTCGTCTCCCACAACGAGCCCCAACTTATACTCCTACTTCTAGTACACTTCCTAGTGTCACACTTCAGCTTCAAGACATCATCTATTCTCAAATATGAGGTTCTAATATTTGAACTCGTCATTAAGCCCAAAAAAAACCCATCATTTTTATGAACTCATCGAGCTACATAGCTTAAATTTGTAGAAATTTGTATGATATCAATCTCAGGGTATTGAATGGAAAATCTCTTTTGAATCTTGCATGTTCTATGAACGAAACAAGCTAGTAAAAACTTCTTGCTTCATCCATCAGAGGGATTTCTCAAATTGGGTTGCTAAGACAAAAAATGTTGCATTCTGGAGTATCCATACAACAAAGAAAAGTATGTAAATCTTCTCGGGAGCTCTGTGTACTACCAAGAAAGTGTAAGGCCATTTCCAATGAATTTATTCGAGCCATAGTAAATCGATACACTGATCCAATTAATTTATTTTGATTTCGCTGAGTCTTCTATTCCTTGTACTTCAAGTTTTTTCTTAATTTTGAAACTTGTAATTAAAATGCAAGCGCTCACCAAATTTTAACAAACCGTGGAATCTATGTAAAGTCTATGGATGGCCCTACCAGCTTCCAAGTTTCGTATTATTCCTGGTATAGAACCTAGTTTTACTCGTTAATTATCCTAAGTTTGGAGAATGGTTGTTTTTTTATATAGATGGTTATGAAATTTTCTACTGTGCATTGTTGTGTTTTCTATCAAATTTTGTTGGCATCCTTTTAAAATTTTGTATTGTGTATGCTTTACTTGGGAGATTTATAACAAAGTTTTTTTATTTAAAGGTCAAAGTCAATGGAAAAATGAACACTTCTCTCCAACCCTTTCTTTTATAAACTTACATTCATGGGTACAAGAAGTGACGATATATATGCATGAACACTCATCACTTTTGGCATTGGTAAGTGTTATCTGAAACTTTTTATTATATTTGTCGTGGCATGGTATATAGCAATCTATATGCGGCATATTAACCCATCCATCGATAATAAAAAAATTAAGAAGTTTTCCAAAGGTAATACATTACAAAAATATTTTTTGATTTTTTTTTAATTATTTGAAAATATTTTGCAGACATCTGATGGGTTATGAAAATGAACCTGTTATTGCCCAAGGGGCGGCAGGTCATAAATGCAAATGCATGCAGATCTAGGTGGGTGGGTTATTGGGTGGAGAGAGAAAACTAACAAATATGTGTCGATCTGTTGTTTTCAATGTATTTAATTCTGTTGACAATTAATAACAGAGAGAGAGTCGGTCTGTTGTTTTCAATGTATTTAATTCTGCTGACAATTAATAATGGGGAGAGAGTCGGTCTTAAAATTTCTGTTTTACAATCACAAGGATGTGCACAAAACTTTTGATAAAAAACAACAATTTTGAACAAAAACTTCCATGAATTAGCCAAAATGAAGAGACAAAAAGGGTGGGTTTACGAAAACCCTCTTAAGTTCGGACACGCTTCGGCTCAGTCTGCATTCAATTAGATTTCCCACGAGCTTTGTCAATGGCAACGAACTCAAACTGGCTACCTCCCAGAGTTCAACAACATTTTTGGGTAATACCCTACATTATTTCCTTTGACATAGAAACAATTTTTCTTCAATTCATTTATTCAACAAAAGAGGACACATATATGGTTTATTCAATGAAAAATTGCACCAGATGCTTGGATCGATCTAACAAGCATGCCTCAAGCATTGCTCGCCCTCGACTAGCAAAGGCAACAAGAACTGTATGTAAGCATAAGACATATTCGTTGCGACAAGTGTGCCGATAAACAAATCTTGTTTAACAAGAAATTTGTTTGAATTGATGGAATTGTAGATATAAGAGATTAATATTGCATAATCTAGACATTAAATTTATTATTGCATTAAAATCAATAATTTAATATTTAGATTTAAAAAAACCCTTCATATCTAATAATATACATAAATGATAAATTTAACATAATAATTATAATTATAATTTATTTTAGTTGAAAATTTCAAATCATATATTTTATTAATTTTAAAATAAAAAATTAATACATATAAATTTAAAATAATAATTTTTTTAATGAAAATTTTTAATTACAAAATTCATAAAACAATATACATAATTAAAAGTTATTCTTAGCATATAGATAATGTGGGTTTGGGTTTAGTGTATTTTGTTAAAATCTATGAAAGTGTACATACTCTACCCCTCTAGATTATTAATACATATATATATTTAAAATGATAATTCTCTTAAAAAAAAAAAAAACTTAATGAAAATTTCTAATTACAAAATTCATCTATTAATTTAAAACAATACACATAATTAAAAATTATTCTTATCATATAGGTAAGTGGGTTTCGTGGGTTTAGTGTACGATGTTAAAGTCTATGAATATGTACATACTCTATTTTTATAAATTTAAATTTATAATTTCTTAAAAAAAAACACAAATTCTTAACCATTACACCCACTCAAACTATACATAAACAAGGCTACTAGGTAGCATATACCTGTCGAATATAATAATGAAAGTGTTGTTTAAGGAGATAGGGAGACAAGGAGTATGCATGAAATGACTAGATGACATAAATATTTATTACAATAACATTGGGGGAAGTGAAGGCAACAATAAGACTTCAAAATTTTTGGCCAAGAAGAGTGAAGGCAGCAATAAGACTTCAAAATTTTTGGCCAATAAGATATGAGATAAGTGAGATTTAAAATTTAAAATTCAGCATTATTTTTTAAAACTTTAAATAAAGGAGTGTATATTTTATAGTCAATCATAAATTAATAGAAAATCAAACCTAACTCAACACTATATACCTGACCATGCCTGTATAATAAGTAATAAAATCACTTAAAAAACACAAATACCAACATAAAATAAATTATTATTGGATAAGACAAATTTATTTTAATGGTTTTCGTCCATTGTCGTTACATAGCTATGAAGTGATACGGACAGAAGACAAAGTTGACACCTCAACTTCAATTTATTTATAATAATTACCACCCATGGGCGAGGTGGTAAACCCTGCGTGTTTCATGATGCAATGAGTTGTTGAGCAGACTATGTAAAGTATGGAAATAAATGCTTCATATATTTTTATTTACAATTTAAATATTTAAATAAATATCAGCAATAATATTGCATTCATATTTGCACCATTCAAAAAATCTCAACTTGCGTCGCATCTTCATGTTCAACAGTCGGTCCACTGCAGTGTGACATACGCTCACAATATCAAAAGAAGTTTTGCCCTTGCTAGGTGCAGAGTTCGAATCCATTGAAGTCGTGAAGGTAATAAAATCTCTGCCCCTTGATGTTGCAGAGTTCGAATCTATTGGGCACGCACTGATATCTGTAGCACTCTAACCATGGAAGTCGACTCGAAGATTCACCCGTTTCTTTCTTACGTTCTGTCTCTGAGGCCCCTGCGGCAGCCATTGATGCTGAGCTCCAAACCCTCGTTTTCGAACGCCATTAAAGTGGATCTCAAAGCAGCGAATGAGCATCATGGCGAGGCTCTGCTTAAAGAGATGCCTATGCTCCGGGAACCGGAGCTCGTGGCTAAAATGACGGCCGCTGTTGCCGACGTCGTTCAGACAAGATCCGTTCTGCAATCCCTGGGAGAGCGGCCGGATTACGAGGCCGTCGACAAAGCCCGTCGCTGCGTGGCAGAGATCGAGAGCGGACTTTCCAGGCGATTGGAAGAAATTTTCGTCGTGAAGACACCGGAAGGATCCGAATGGAGGACTCTGCAGGTTAAATCAGCTGGACTTCTTGCTATTATCGCTTCCAAGAATTTTCCAGGGTTTGCTTTTACGTGTTAGGGTCTATGGTGAATTTAGGGATTTCTTGGTATTGCAGGTGCATAAGGAGAAAGAAGCGCGGGCTGCGGCCGAAAAGGCGAAATTGCCACACAAGACGGTTGTTCAGCTGTATGATATGCATGTGGCATACGGGGATTTGTTGCAGGAGGCCGAAGAAAGGCTTGTGAAGATATATCGAGCTGCCGAGAGTGGGTCTGAGACAGTGGATTGGACTGATGAAGCCGATGACGAGATGGACGAGGAAGTCGTGCGAATTTTGCAGGAGGCGTCCCAGAAACGCATTGACAGAGTGGAGCTGACGGGAAGGAGGCTGCATCTTTTTCCCGAAGGTTTTTGCAAAATCACCACTCTCGTTTCAGTGTACCTCTCCGAAAATAAAATCCAAGTAAAGATTCCATCTCTTGTTTTAACTGTCCTTTCGCAATTAAAGTTATTATTATTTTTTATTTATATGTAACCATGTTAATTTAGTAACATTTAGTTGTTTTTAAGGGCTATTAATATGCATCCCACATCAGCATAGGTTGGGGTATATACAGTCCAATCCACTAGAAAAGTGTTTTAGATGTATTGATAAATATCTCAATACATGCAATATTAAATACTTAATTGTGGGGTGCATATTGTTTGTTATTTTTAAGTGGTATGATAAATATGTTCTCTATTAATATGATTAAATTTATGTTTTCGATGGCATGTGGACAACATATCTGTGGACAACATACCTTGCATGTGGACAAGATATCTGTGGACAACATACCTTACTTATAATCTTGCATCTCAACATTATTAAAATCTCCATAAATCAATCAAGTAGCTTTAGGGAGCTTCTCGATTGATGATTTTCATTTGTTTGCATCATTAGAGGCATACACATTAACAAGCAAGTCAAGTGTAGGGAGCTTCTGGATTGATGATTTTCATTTGTTTGCATCATTAGAGGCATACACATTAGCAAGCAAGTTAAGTGCATAACCTTCGAAATCAAATAACGTCCATACACCATGTTTAGTGGGTCTAATGTCGTGTTAGATAACTGCATCCATCTTTGGGGAAACTAGTGTTGCTACTCCCCCTTTACCTTCAACATGGTTAGTAAAAAAAACAATAGAGTTTGGCCAACCTAAGAATAAACCTAATTATTTTAACTTCTTGTAAACAAAGAAGATATGAAACTATATTTCTCACTCTTTGTACCATTTATTTGCGATAAGACTCCACTAACACCCTACACATTCCATGACAATACCTTCATGGCAAACTATAAGATTGAAGTCCATTGTCTCCACATCTTCTCAACTTGCTAAGGAGTTTACAGGGTTTGCAGGGTTCATATTCCACATTTTAGGTGGGAACCAATAGTTTAGGATTATGTTCCTTGGTTCCTTTTGGGAGTCTTCAACCCTAAGAGTTCTTTGATATGCATCCAGACTTGGGGGTGGAGACCATACACTACCCCCCCCAAGGGGTACTGGGTTGGGCATTGCCAATGGGATCTGCAATGATTGCATGGCTCATATGCTTCTTTCGAGATGGGTCAAGGCCACACTAAAAGGTTAGTTGGGTTACACACATTTGTGAGCTTTTCCTTTCTTTACAATGTTTACCCATCCTTCATTATCAACTTGGGGTGAGGTTAGTGGGGACTAAACTTGAACATCAACAACTTTATTAGCAATATTGCCATTTTTTGTTAAAAGGGGGCAATCCTTGTTCTTATCATGCAAGATTTGGCCCCTAAAATGGGTGTTGGGGAGATTGATGCACCATATTTGCTGACAGATGACTCTCCTTGGCCCTTAATATACACATGGAAATATCCACTTTGGGACGAACCCTTTGTTAAGGATGTGGGCCAAGGAATCATGTTGATTCATGATAGATGAATCTACCAATTGGCATGGAAATACACTCTAGAAAGTCCCAGTATTCAATGGGAAGCCCAAGGAACTCTATCCACACCGCACAATCAAGTTCAGAGGCTTCTTTAGTAAAAAATTGTTCATGCCATTCGATGAGGACAACCAAAGTGTTTTGACACATCCATGAACTATGAGAAATCACTTCACAACAATGGCTTTCTTCAATGAATATAAATTGAAAGAAACCCTTACTCAAACTTTGAATCGTTGTGCAAATCCACCCATATGGTTTTCAGGGCTCCTTGGCCTAGAACTTAATCACATTGTCAAGTGGGACATGTCCGATAAAATATCTAAATAATGTGTGATTTTTCAAACTATCATAAAAAATAGCATATTCATAATCTTGAATATTAATAGGAATTTACCCAGAGAGGTTTTATTACCTAGTGGACAACCTTTGAGATGATCTTCATTGAAGCCTTTGGTAACACCATTCTAACTGACTCCTTCATTGCTAATTGTTTATATGATCACCAAAATCGTTGAATGTATAATGCGATACTAATCACAATATAAAATCCTAATCAACCTTAGAGGAGATAATCATATGAGCTTAATTTGTAATGGCTCCAACATGAACTATTTTATGACAAGCAAAGGTGGTGTTGAAATGATTAATTCGTAAAAAGGCTTAGAGACATTTGATATTTGTAGTCTTTGTGTTTTTCTTCTTGTCCTACTTCTAATGGCTCCACACTAACCCTATTGTATTAATATCATTGTTCCACTACTAACATGTTTAGTTCATTGGTAGTCTCATTTAATCTTTGTTTTTCTTGTGCCTGGTTAAATGAAAATATTTAACTTATGGAGATACAATATAATACTTTGTCCTTCTTGAATTCGTTTCATGAGTAACGACATTTAAAAACTTAAAAATACATGCCCACTAAATTTAAGTTAGGCACTTCTCAAAATATGCTTTGCCACTTTATCATGTACATGCACTTTACTTGGTGCGGGGTTTCTAATTCTTTATTTTTCGTTTATGGTATTAAAATTTTTATTAGATTGTAATAACAACCAACAAAAAAACCTTCTCTAACCTACGTGGTAGTGTGTGCAAGTAGTATAACCAACATTGTTCTTAGCTCACTCAGTAAACATGTTGAGAGCCATAATAACCCTAGACTACAACTGGGGTTGTTGGCAATTAGTTGGTAGCTTGTTAGCCTACTCGCTAGTATAGGCTTGCTTGCTAACCCCCTCATTGAACAAGGAATCCAACTCCTTACTAGCCTAATTGTTAAGATAAGAAGACACCTTTAAACTAAACCCACAATAAGTTTTTTGTCTCTATCTTTCATTGTTATCCCAAGTCATAAGAGCAAGCATTCCATCACATGCAATGAAATGTCCCCCCGTTAACCTTTATTGTAAGGAAGTTTATGTGAAACATCCTCGACATAAGATTTCTCCCTTATTCTCCTTCACTTGCATGAGTTTTAGGAAAGCATGAAAATGAGCCACCAATAAACCAAAAGAACCCATTCCATATCTTAAAAGGAAGTATATATACTTAGAAAAGTGTTGGTGAGAGCATTGTGTATGAAGCATTCAAATCACCTCATTTTTGGTAAGGATGGTTTTTCCAACTAATCAAAGTTCTACTTTTTTCATTCATTTTTTTTTTTAAATCCAACAATCCATACCATCTTAAAATAAACCAAAACTCTTAAAGATAAAACCCCTTAGAAAAATTTCCAACATTAAAATAAAACTTAACTTTTGACATAATTCCTATTTAACATGACAATCACATTGTTTTCTAAATAAAGACGTATATATAAGAGCCCTTTATCCCCACATTGTTGATAAACATTCATTCCCAATAGTATTCTCTCATGCTATCCTTTTGATATTAAAAAAGGATAATGAAGTATGAGACACCTAGCATGCATCTTGGTGTAGCAATTGGATATTTGACATTTGGTGGATTCTCACAACTTACCGTATCTCTAGTTTGTAATTATCACATCATGATCCCCTACCTTATCTTTAGTTTGCACTTGTCACATCATGATCCCCTCTCTCATAGACGTGATATTGTACTTGTTTTTTATTATTTTGTTTTACATTTACATCATGTTTGTATCATTCGCTTACCCAATTTAAATGAACATTATTTTCACGAGCACATCCAATAATGGGTCTTTGGCCTTTAGCTTCAGTTAAAATACGTTATTATAAAGTCTACACATATTTTAATATGTACAATTATTGAATCGTGCTAAGGTATCTTTTAAGGTCCCCACTACCTACAACCTGAGTTATATTTTTAATGTCCCCACAACTTTTTTTTTATTTTTATTTTTTAGGAAAAAATTAACTCAAATTTATATTAAGTATAAATTTTTTTACATCAACACAGAGACATGAAAACAGTGCCCACAACAATCCAATATAATTGGTGACGGGAGGAAACATCAGAAAACTGAAATACAAGTAATAGGCGGAAGGGAAAGAGCATTGTGTCGGCTGAAATAACAGAAGGATGCTAGAGTGGTAATCTGCCAGGAAAATACTGCTCATTTCTGGCTGAAAAACGCAATCTGGGGCTGCACTCGGTGTCAATTACCCTTCACCATCCCTTGACAATTCAAAGATGTTAATGCAAGAGGGCTGACTCTCCCGACCACTGTCTGAGTGGTAAACGGATAGTCTTCCTTCGATTTCTGCTAGAGCTCTTTTAGAGAGGGCATCGGCTTCTTTATTATGCACTCTATAAATGTGGTGGACGCTGAGGTCTTTGAATTTTTTAGCCAATTCCAATGTTTTTTGTTTCCAGCCTTCGATATTTACAGTGCTGAGGTTACACTTGTGGTTTATCCAATCAATGATGACCCGCGAATCACCAAGGATTTGGAGTTGATTAATTGACCAGTAGGTTGCCAGAGCGAGGGTTGCCCACAAACCCAGCAGCTCCGCTTTAGTATTTGTTCTCGTTCCGCAGTTGATGAATCACTTGGTAACTCTCGAAGGATGAGATTTGAAAATGCCTTCGGCCCCACAACAAAGACCATTGGAATGGGCAGCTCCATCAAAACAAGCTATGGTGAAACCCTGCTTATGAGTAAACTCACAGACTTGTAATGGCAGAGTCTTAACGATGGACGGCTGCCAGGAGAAAGACGACAAGATTCTATGCATTACTATGAGAATGGAGGGAGCGCGGTCTTCAAATATTGCCTTATTTCTTTCAATCCAGAGCTGCCAGCGAGCATGAGCAACCAAACTGATAGGGGCAGACTTCTCCTTTGACCACCGCAAAAAACAGTCTAGGACAGAGGCATCATCCCAAGGAATGTTGAGAGAAAAATGGGTGAGTAGACGCTGCCAGACAACCCTAAAAAATTGGCAGTGAATGAGGATATGGTGGATATCTTCTGCAGATTGATTGCATAGCTTGCAAATTCTTGGGCCTTCCCAGCGTCTCTTCCGCAACATATCCCAGGTAAGTGTCTTTTCTTTTGTAGAGAGCCAAATAAAGATTTTTTATCTTAAGGGGAATTGGCTAATTCCACAACCGTTGGAACCACTGCAGGTCAGCCTGGTAGTTCAGCTGCTGCAGTAGCGCTGTGTAAATATTCTTAACTGTAGTGGCACCCGTAGCATCTCCCCCCGCCCATATGATTGTATCAGAAGTATTGGAAAGTGAAATTCCTGCGCTCCTAAGTGCTTGAGTGAAGTCATACCAGTCTGATGCATCGTCACCACCAAGATTAAGCTGACCACTGTTGTACCATATATCCGACAGAGGGGTGACAACGGACGCCACACGCGCTTGAGCTAAACACACAATATTATAGGATTCTAGATGAGATCTAAGTGAGGAAGGGAGAATCGATCGGTTCTCCAATCCAAGAATCTTGTCTCTTACATTCACATTGTTTACATTATATACTAAGCATCAAAATGATGTATTATAAATATATTAATATTTTCAAAATACATTATTATAATTTTGGGTTATTTAAAAAGAAAGTATAAATTAACAATGAAATACAAAATTTAATGGTGTTTATGATATTTATGGTAAACTAACATATTTTATTTTAGGTTATAGGATAAGTTTTTTTTTAAATTTTCATCACCTCCATTATTTTTGGGTTGAAGTTTGAGGCTGTAATGTTTCTAAAAAATCATATAAAAAGATTGAGTAGATTTATAAGTGTTTTATAATTTATAATCTTAAAATTAAAAGTAATACACTCTACCCTATTCTCTTCATAAAAGTTAGTGTTTCCCATATTAAGAGTATGGTTATGAGTAGGTATCTAATGTATAAACACAAAACAACTAACATGAAAGACAAGGCTTCCTAAATTGCTTCAAACTCGAATCAAAGCCACTTGCAAAATAAGAGGGATTGACATAAAGATGTCAAGTCTTGACTAAATCATTAGAGAATAGAGGAGAATGTCACTATGTAGATTATTGATAGATCACATCTAAATTTAAGGAGAAATTGTGGCATGGTAAATAATTAAACGTTGAGAGGAAATTAAGATATTATAAAGAGGTCATTAACCATAATCTAGAAGATCAAAAAGTATATTTTTATTATAACTAGCATAAATAAGAAAATCAACATTGCTAAAATAACAATGAACTCTAATGAGTTTCACAGTGAAACATGGCATTGGACAATTCATATAACATTATGGGATGGAAGAATTTGTCATCTTTGTGATACTAAGAATGTGTAGGATGAAAAACACTTTCACTTAAAATGTCCTGAGTATACTCATATTAGATCTCAATTCCAAAATATTTATAACAATATCGATCTCCCTAACCTTTTAATTTCTCAAAACTATAAAAATTTAGGAAGACTTATATTTAATCTTTTTAAGCGTATAAATAAACTTTTAAAACAAATCAATTAATTCCTTATCATTTAAGTTAACAATCAACATCATTAATATTAAAAATTACTTTAATCTATTAAATTATAACCTAAATATTCAAATAAAAATTTATTTAAAAAATATAATTATTTTTAACCATTTTCATAAATTCTATATAAAACAAGATGATTATCTCTATCTCTCACATATATAAATATATGTAAATAATATTAAAAACAAAAACTTTCTATCAGGATGAACGGAATGAAGAGAGGCGGAAAGCCAACGCGGCTAGGGCCCAAACCCTAGCCGCCCCCGGTCTGGATCTCGTCTGTAGGAGCCCGAATCTGCCTGGAATAGCCGATCAAAGCGTCCCCCATCGATTTGCATGACAGAGCGTTCGAATTACAACAGACATAACGCGATTTGCACACGGTTTTGAGCAGAGGTCGCGCCTCTGCGTATTTCTTGTTTGTAGGTGGCCGCTGCCGCTCCAATGGCCCCAAATCCGACCGTCGAAATGGACGAAGATAATCTGGAAGCATTCCAAGAATTAGTTCGTGCGGCAAGACCTCAATCCAAGCCGTCTATCTCATCTAAATTTGTCAAGAAGATGGAGGAGATCCCTTCGGTGGAGCTATCTCCAGAGGAGCCCTGCAAGCTTGCCCTCCTGC
>JZKD02S1714693.1:29464-40788 GCA_000966675.3 Picea glauca
CCCCATCGTTAAATGTGTGCATGCATTATCTCCGATTCTGGGACTTCCCCCCACCATTAAAGGTAGAATGGTTGGGGGGGATCCAGAAAAACTTGTCCACCATAGATCTAGGCATGAACATCTGAGTCGTTGATACATGAGCAGTGCATAAAGGTGAGCGCGAAAGTGTATGCACCCCGAGAACTTAGGATAAGTGCATATCGTGGGTTTTCCCAATCTTTCACATGTTTTTATGACCAAGGGATTAGAAAACCAACGTTTTAAGCATCCAAGACAAGGTCCAACATTGATCATCGAGCTGCTTTTATTGAAATAAAGCAAACTACCCTATGTCCTAAACTAATTTTCTGTGACAATTATCCCAGATTAAACTGTTGGACTAAGAACTTACTCTATCTTGGGGCTATCTGACCAAGATTAGGTAGTCTGGCCAGATTTATTCACTAACTACCCTAGATCACTTGGCTAAGATTAAACAGTTTAGCCAATATTATTCACTATTCCTATCAACATCAATTTAAAATAACTTGGCCATGCGTGAAAGGTATGGACCAAGTCATTGTTATTGCATGGGGCTTTATTGAATTTCTTTTATGCCCTATTTTATTCTTTTTCTTTCTTTTTCTTTTTCTGTCTTTTCTCAAATTATTTGTAGAATGAAAAATCATTTGACAAATAAAAACACTAAAGGGATAACATTTCAGTCACTAGTTGATCCTATAAATTATAGGGTTATAATAGCAGCTCCACCTGGGGATGGTACTCTCCTTGTGAAGTGCCAAGAATCCTGATTCCTGATGGTCTGAAACTTTCTCCATAGTCGCCTTTGTTGTTTGATTGGTTTTATTTCGAAAAATTGGAAAACAATGTTTAGTGGCTTAGGGCCTTCTCTCCAGGCTTCAACCATCTGACCAAAGTTTTTCACTCAGAAATTTGCAAGAAAAATGAAAGTGGTTTGCACAATAGAAAGTGTGACTTCAGATCTCTACTGAGGCGGTGAATAATGCTTCATCATTCTTCCATTTACAGGTCCTCCTGGCATATCTGTCCCATCACTATTGTTGAGCAAGAAGGCGTTATTCCCTCTGAATCCTTGAATCATGTATGGTCCCTTCCATACACTGTCGAATTTTCCATGCTTTCCTTTGTCTTCATTTAGGGAATCCCATCTCAGCACCAAGTCACCTAGATCGAAATCATTTTCTTTGGTTCTTTTATCAAATATATTCTTAATGCTTTCTTGGACTACCTGAGTCTTGTTGTATACTTCTTCCCTGGACTGCTACAAATGAATCATCTGGTGTATCCTTCTTTGGGAGTCATTCGGCTCGGCTTGCATGTCTTGCTCCAATTTCATGACAGGAGCTCCTAAGGAAGTGGGAAAGACTACTTTTGTGCCATAGACCAACTGATATGGTGACATACCGATTGACCTTTTGGTGCAAAAATATATGAGTTTCTTAGATCGAAAAGCAGCTGCATTTTCAGTTATAATCTTTCTAGGACATCCAAAACAGGACAAGATATTATTTTTGAGAAATTTAATAATGACAGAATCAGTAGCTTGCCTGCTTGGTACTGCTTTGATCCATTTTGTAAAATAATCCGTGGCGGTAAGAATCCACCTGTGTTGGCCCGAAGAAGGAGGATGTATATCTCTGATGAAGTCCAATCCCCATTGTTGGAAAGGGGCCTCAACGGAGATTGGTTTCAGGGGTAGAGGAAGAAGTTTCCTTTTGCCTTCGAACAGTTGACACTTATGACACGAAGTCACCTTATGGTGCACATCAATGAATAGAGTTGGCCAATAGAATCCATCTCTGAGGATTTTGTTGGCTATGGCCTTCCAGCTCAAATGACCACCACAGTCTCCTGTATGAAAATCCTACAACACTTTGTCAGCTTCATCTTTCAATAAACAATTTAACAAAATACCCCCAGGATCTTTCCAATACAGTTTTCCTTCTAGAATGCAAAATTTTAATGCTTTCAATTTTAAAAATCTAGCTTTAGTTTTAGTCAGACCAGGGGAAGCTTGTAAATTATGCAAAACATATATCAGGTCTACGTACCATGGAGAGTTCAGAAATACCTTTCTCACACTTGGAGTCACCTGCTCACCTTGTTCATCTACTGCAGCTAAGAAATTAATGTCAAGAGCATGAACATTTTCCATTAAATTTGCTAGTCCTTGACCTTTAATAAGTTTAGTATGCTTAATCTCTATGTCATATTCTAGAATGATAGAAATCCATTTTCCTCTCCGGCCGTCCGCATTGTTCTGGGTTAAAATGTCTTTTACTACCGCATTCGGAACATAAGCAATGGTGTGGGAATGGAGAATGTATACTCTAAAATCTTTTATGGCTTTCACCAAGGCAAAAGCTTGTTTCTCCATTATTTTATAATTCAAAGAAGCATCTCTTAAAGCTTTACTGAAAAAGGCTATGGGTTGTTCATACCCTTCGTTGTTTTTCTATAGTAATACTGCTGCAATGGTATGTTTAGAAGCGAAAGAAAAAAGATAAAAATATTTGGTGAAGTCAAGACTGATCAAGATTGGAGCTTGCGTGAGTGCACGTTTGAATTGTTCGAAAGATTGCCTAGACTCGATGTCCCATTTTATTTTTGTGTCCTTTTTTAACATGTTTGTGATGTTTCTGAGAAGCTCAGCCAGGTTGGGTATGAATCTTCACAGAAAGTTTATTTTTTCGATAAAAGACTATAACTCTTTGATATTTCTTGGGTGTTCTAATTTCTGAATGGCCTCGATTTTGCTGGGGTCTATTTTAATTCCATCCTTAGAGATTATGTGCCCTAGCAGTTTACCATCCTCTAATCTGAAAAGGCTCTTCTTAGGACTCAAAGAAATCCCAAATTTCTTGCATTTCTCAAAAACTCGTCTGAGATGTCGTAAGTGTTCTTCATCAGATTGGGAAAACACAGTTACGTTGTCCAGGTAGATGACAATAAATTTGCCGAGTTCTTCCACAAAAGTGATGTCCATCTCTCTCTGGAAAGTGGCCCTAGTGTTCATCAACCTGAAAGGCATTTTCACATACATGAAAGTACCCCATGGTGTTGTGAAAGCGGTTTTCTCTTGGTCATCTGGGTGAACGAGGACCTTATTATAATCCGAGAACCCATCTAGTAAAGAGATTCGACTAGATCCGACTACCCTTTGTAATATGTGGTCCAATTTTGGCAATGGTTAATTGTCCTTCAGAGAGACCTTATTCATATTTCGAAAATCGATGCAAAGCCCGATTTCTTCGGATTTCTTTCGTGTCGGGACCAAATTTGAAACCCATTTGAAAAATCGTAACAGGACTATGATTTTAGCATCGTACAATTTTGTGATTTCTTTTTCTATCAGTGGAAGTAGCTTGGGATTGATTCTCCTAAGTTTCTTTCTGAAAGGTTTTTGATCTTCTTTTATTGGAATCCCATGTTGTATGATGTTGGTGTCATAAGCTTTCAAGTCCTCGTAACCCCAAGCGAATACATCTGAATATTCCTTGAAAAGATCAATGTATTTGAGTTTCAGCTCAAGGGGTAAATATTTGGAAAGTTTCACCATCTTGGGTTTCTGTTCTGTCCCTATATTACAATCTTCTACTTCTTGACCATTGGCTTCAATTTTTGGTTTTTTAGCTACATCATTAAAATCAAATAGGTCTTCTAAAGGAACTAAACCCCTGGGTAAAAAATTACCTTTTAAATGCAAATCATCAGCTTCTATCTCATCCTCACCTAGCTCTCCTGAATCTATCTTATTTACACTATCATTTCCAAAATTAGGTCTTTTTACATTTTCATCTTCATTCTCTAAGTCTATGTTTGTACACTCGAAATCATTTTTACATTGTAAGAAATCTTCAATTTGATCATCATTACCAAATACCTGCCAGTATTTGATGTTTTCTGGAACAGTTGGTTTGCACTTCACCTCCACCATGTATGGGCGAGTGGAATGAAAAGGTATCTTGCATGTGGCTGCTGACGTAGCTAACCCATCCGCTAAAATATTATGTCCCTTAGGCATCACCTGCAAATCAACTTCAGTGAAACATTTAAGGGCATCCAGAAAAGCATTCCTATAATCTTTGAGATGGGGATATTTGGCTTCATACTCGCCTTTAATTTGTTTAATAATTAATTCAGAATCTCCCCTTACCATGATTTGTTTGGCACCAACCTTCTTCAATAGTTTAAGATCGAGCATCAAGGCTTTGTACTTAGCTATGTCGTTAGTGCATTGAAAATTCAATTTGTAAGAATGGTTTTCCAAATACCTGGATCTGTGATTGTGCAACCAAACCCCTGCTCCAACTCCTTCTTTTCTCACGGCTCCATCAAAGTCCATGCTCCAAAACTCCATTAGCAATTCTTCAGTTATCACATTTTTCTTTCTTTTTGCCTCAGTGATTTCTTGGCCTTTGTCTGAACCAACTGTATCTTCTTCCAGCTGAGTGATTTGTTCTCCCATATCACCATCGTTATATAGGATAAAGGACTCCAGGTCAGAATGTGCAGAGTACAGAGGATAGTTATGCAGTTTTTCTTGGTTGCTAACCATGTATTTTATCAGTGTTTCTCTATATAGTCTTCTTTGTTGCCCAAAAATTGGGACAGTGGCATACGAAATATCCAACTGCAAAGTACCTTTCAACTTGGCCCCCCAAGACTGAGACAACAACATACCATATTTCGGGGGAATGTCTGCAACCACAACATCCATGACCATGCTTTTTGCCAGAATCTGAACCAGGGTGATATACAGATCCTTGATCAAACCGATACATCTAACTTTACTGGAGTCAAAGGAGTGTAAGTCCTTGTAAGGTCTGGTAACCTCAAGTCCCAGTTTTTCCATCACTGCTTTAGGCATTAGATTATGGGAAGCACCTGAATCTAACATAAAATTATGTAGAATCAGGTCATGTATATTAAGGCTTATGTAAAAAGGAGCGATAGCACCATTGTCAGTCTGACCATCCACTTCAGGCCCGGACAGGAGTTCGGGTTAATCATCTGTAAGGTTTACAGTATCTAAATGATTTTCTGGCCCAACGGTTAAGGCCTTTGTGCCTATATCAGGTTCAATGCTCAGTGCTTTGATCACCTGCGATTGATAATCCTCTTTTCTCATCAACTCGGAAAGGGGAATGGGATTTTTTACTTTGGCTAATTCCCCTTCGAGGCTGAAAGGTGTAGGTGCTCTGCTTTGGCTCAACAATTCTGATTTTTCCACCACAATCTTCTGGCCAGAAGTATTTGGTGGGTTAGTTGATGAAACCTCAGTCTACGATAATATTTTTAGAATAGTAAGGTTTCTTTTTGCTGGAACGTTAGCATTACCTTTCTCAGGGATCCTCTCAATAGAAGGCTCGGGGGATTTCTTGGATTCGACTATCTTCTTCGTTTCGGTCACCTTTTTTGGGGAACTTCCATCTGTGTTTTTACTTCGCAGGTTGTACTATCGGTACACCTCCATAATATCATTTTCAAATGCTTGTTGTTCGGTATCTTCAACTTCTTCACTTACCTTTATTTGAGAGAGAAGAAAGCGTTCTTGCTCTTCCTGGGTAAGGAAAATAACTTCATTATCATGAATGCCCATGAGGTTTATGTGAGTATCCTCCAGTTCTTCAATTATTTCTTCTCCTTCATTGACATAATTTTCTTGTAGGGGCGGTCTGATCTGTTGATCAGGACCTCTCTGTTCCCTTTGATCCCTAGGATCTCTCTGCCTGATTTGAGGAGGATTTCTTCTGAAGTTAGGATTCCAAATTTGAGGAGCTGGTGGGTTTTCTCTAGGAGGATTTCTTTCAGATACAGTAAGTCTCTCCATCATTCTTTCCATTTCTCTAGCCAAGGAATCTAATTTGGAATCAAAAGTTGATGTGGAAGGTTCCTCTTTGATTGTGACTCTCCTCTCTGTCCTCTATCGTGCCCCTTTTGCCAATAGGTTGGCCTCAACACTTATTGCACTTTTCTGCATGTCCTCCAGGGTGGTGGAGTTTCTTTCCCTTAATTGATACGACATATCGGCGTCAAAACCATCAAGGAATTTTATCAATGCCAAACCTTTTGGAGGTTTAATATCGGTTGGAATTGCATTGTACATGTTATTGAAATGGGTGCAGTAATCTTGTATTGTCTCACCTTGATTTCTTATGATATTTTCGTATTCTGACAAGATTTGGAGAGGGTTTTTCTTTACCTCCCATCTATCTAGAAAACTTCTTTGAAATGCAGTAAGGTCGAGCATTGAGGCAGCACGTAAACCTTTATACCATTTCTTAACATCACCTATCAAACTTTGTGCAAACAATCTCATTTGAACGCCAGCCTCATCTACTTCTTGTAGGTCAAAATAATCATTCATTTTATCAACGTGTTGTTGGGTGCTCAAGGGTCATGTTCCATTGAACTGTGGAAGTCTCATTTGATATCCTGGGGCATAGAATGAAGGGGTGCGACCAACACTAAGGGAGAATATTTGGCTGCCATGATAGGTAGAGGAGGAGGGATGAAAACCTGGATGATAGGTGAGGTGGTGACAGAAGACGAGGATGAGGAGGGGCTAGCTGGCACAGAGTGAGTGGTTTGAGGTTTTAGCAGTGGGAAATAGAACTTCAGGAGTTCAGGGTTGCAAGACGGTTGGGTCCAACATGGTTTTAGCCACAAAGCTATCATATTTCGTTCTAAACAGGCTTTGTTTGAAAAGGATGTCAATGTAAAGATCTTGAAGGGAAACAAGCTCCTTTGGAAGAGAAAGGGACTTCTGAAGGGGATTATGACTTACTGAACCTTCAACAATGGTCTTTTTCTTGAGTAACTGTTGTAGGTTATTAGTTGCTATCACAGGTTCTGGATCTGAGTGAGATCGAGTATAAGCTCCTGACAGGGCACGTAAACGTTTAGTAGAGATAGCTTTATGTTGTCCAATAAAGAAGTCCCGGACAAAAAAATCCCACCACTACTTAGAAAAGGATTAAGATCAAAATAATTTGGGTCCCAAGAAGCTAAGAGTACACCAGAAGTCCCCATTGCGCTGACAACTGCAATCATCCAATCCGGTTTAAGTTTGTTGGTAAATAACCTTTCCTTTTCCGCAACCAGTGTCTCTTGAAGAAAAATTATGTTTGGATTAGTTTTAAACAAAATTCTATGTAGGGAGGCCAATTTTAGGGGTCCTCCTACCCCTCTAATGTTTAGAGATAGAAGGATCATGATTTAGCTCTAGCCAAGGCTTTCATGCCTCTAAGCACTCTTAAATCAATGACGAAAACAGGTAAAGAGTCTGAAAGAGAACTTCTAGCCCCTGCCTTACAACGAACACTTCTAGTCTTTATGGGAGAGACTTTGAAACCGAGACCCCTTGACCAGGCAGGGTCGTTAATAATGTCCCCTCCTTTCCCCTGTGAAATGCTAGAAAACCCTTGTGAACCAGGACTTAACATAGGGAGGGTACCCAAAAAGGATGGAAGAGGGATGGGGTTAGTTGACTGGACAATAGGAGGGATTAGATCCGAAATCAAATGATCCAAAACAATATTAGTAGGAACCAATTGATTGTAACCAGGGAGGGAGTCAAAAGTATTCTCAAACCCTGACGAGCTAGGTAAAAAAGAGGGGCTCCTATGAGAGGCCTCAACAGACTTCAAAGAAAATTCCCCACCTAAAACTGAGTCCATGGGCTCTGGGATGGTAGTCTTGTCAATATCAATTTTCTCCTTTATCGACTGATCATGGAAGACTATGGAATTTAAGTGATCACGTTCCAAAGCAGATAAGGAATTGTAAAGTTGTGGACAATATTTTTTCAGCTTACCTATAAAGGAAGAATATTGTGTCGATGGACTATCCACAGAGTTGAGGCCCAGGTAAGACAAGAAGTCTGGATCTTCCTCCACCGAAGAGACCGAATCACCAAGCATCTCTTCTAAGGAGTCGTCATCAGCCAGTGCGCCAAAAATGTTTGTATATTCCTTTCTCAAATGACCAGTCCGCCTGCAATAGGTACACATGAATGGGATCCCCAAATAACCCAGGCGTTGAACAAAAACTAGACCCCTCCACTCAATTTCCAACACTTCCAGTCTCCCTGCGTGCACATCAACTTCTACAAGGATTTTTGCCATTTTTTTTACTAGCAAACTCAAAGAGGCCGAGTCCATACTTCAAAATCGTCCAATGGAATTCCCAACAACCTCTAGAGCCTTTTGATTCTAGAATTGTAGTGGGAGGCTCAGGAGAAGAACCCACAAATGTCTTATACTGAAATACTCTTTCACATGGTTAAAACCTAGCTGCCACCTTTTTAACATGAGACTCCCTCCATCAAAGCTCCAAAACTTTGTCAGCACAGTTTCACTGTCTTCTGGCGTCTTAAAAACAAAACCCATCTAGCCCCGAGGGAGCATAAGAACTCATGGTATGTATCCAACCAAAGGTTTCCAAATCCTTTGTACCCATTCCTCAATGGTCGTTGTACAACGAGTATGATATGCAAATATCCTGACTAAAACACACGTCGCTAAAGTGCAAGACTCCTCTAAGCCAATATCCATACCTAATACCAGTCGCCTCCTTGTTTTCTTTGGTTTCCAAACCTTGGTAAAGCGCTTTCCCCTAGAAAATAGTTCAGCACTCCGATTTCTACAGGAAACCACACCAGAAGTATTCAGTGCTTCCCTCATATTCTCCATTAGCCCCAAACCTAACCCCTGCAAATTCATGGCTAATGGAGACTCTGGCGTGTTTCTAGTTACTGGCCCTTCGTAGTGTTTTGGTAGACAACTTTCCACAGATTTTCCCTCACAATGCACTAAACGAACCGCCTTATGAGAAGGCCCCGCATTAACATTTGCATTTAACTATGCATTAAAGCCATCTCCAGGGTGGTGTAGGGTGGCATTACATCGACTAATCTCATCAACCGATGCAAAAAAACCAGACCGCTCCCAGAGATCCTCGTCTGCTTCACTCAACATAGCGCTGACCTCATTCTCCATCATGGGGCACCTGGACGTCGTAGAAGCTACCAACACAACAAAACTAACGAAAGTGACCACACCCTAGTTGCATCACCGTTAATGTTCTGAAAATCGATGAGTAGTTTAATAGTGGTCAATAGGATCACTGAAAAGCTGTAGTGATCTGAAATTGGATCCAGAAGCCTGACAGGGCTTGAAAAATGCTCAAAAATGAAAGTGCTCGGAATGCAACGAAACTTGTTTCATTGCGTCTGTCTCGTCTTCCTGATTCCGACGGTATATTTACTTTTTCAAACGGGCTCCATATGGAGAAGATATTGCATTCTGTCCGAAAAGCCAAACATGTAAAAAAATGGATGACTGTACAGTCCGTACAATCCATGTGTCATGATGACTATGCAGACCATACGGTCCGTACAGCTAACGTGGAAATCCCATAAGGCAACATGTGGAAGCACCAAGAGGTGACACGTGTCAGGAAGATTTGAATGTACGGGCGTACAACTAGACCTATCCGGAGGTGACACATGTCACCACTGTAAGGGTGACACGTGGCACGTATGACGTTAGCAGCTGACGTGGCAGGATGACAGGGCAGACACGTAGACTAACAAGTGGTAGTACGATAGTTGACATGGTTGGCACGAGGACCAATCAACATTTGACATGTGGCATGGTGTGGTTGGTTGGTTGGGTGCCACGTGGCACCCCGTGAATGGTTCATTGGTTTATATGTAAAATTGGTATGGGTTAACGGGAGTCAAATCGGCAACCTCTCGACCGGGCAGAGGACTGGCAGGACCGGGCTAACCGCCCGGCCCATGGGTGGACCTTGTTATAGAATCGGCGTAAATATTATTTGAATGAGTTTTGAATGTTGGTTCGACGGGGAAAAGGGTCGGGGCTTAGCCCCAGCCCTTGGCATCGGCACATGACCCTTCCATGTAACCTAGAGCATGGGTTTTAAAAAAACGACAAGGTTATATAATAGTTGGCCCGTAGATTTATGCCTACGCGCCAACAATGCCATATGACCCGGACTACAATACAATCCAAACAAATGCGTGCGGTTAGTTGTTAAGCCCGTGATTCCATGCCATAAGCCACAGGACCTGGGGCTGGACCGGAGGAAAGGGGCCAGCGCATGGCGCGTTTCCATGTGGAGTCTATATGACCATGCCAGAGGGGGCGCGCACCCAGGGCTCGGGGGATAACGCTCGAATTAATTCAAAAGTGGGTTTTTATAACAAAGTTTTGGATTTTTATTGTTATTACGCCTATTTTTGGTTGATTCTCTCCATTTTTGGGGGATATTGGGCATTTTTGAAGCCCAAATTCTTGGAGGAAGTTGGAGATGAGAAACCAACTTCAAAGCTATATAAAACAGGCCTGTTTGAGGCCATGGGAGAGTAGTCAAAGAAAATTTATGCTGAAGAAAAGCCAAGCCAAAGCCATTTTGATGCAGAGAAGCTTTTGAGAAGGAGACGTTGTCGGATCATTTCTAGGAGCTCCGGACGTCCATTTTGCGTGCCATTTTCTTTGAAGGGTTTTAGAGATATGGAAGAACATGACCAGATCAGTCTTGTAGCCATTTGGAATTGAAAAAATTTACTTTTGATCTTTTGAATATAAATAAAGAAACCTCCCCCACAGAGACAAAGACCCGGAGACGTAGGCAAAGTTGTGCCGAACTCCATTATCAATCTGCGTGTTATGGTTTGTTGTTTATTCTTTCATTTCAAATATACAAATGTGTATATGGTTGTTATAATTCCTCTTCTTTCTCATTCTTTCACTAAGTTTCTCAAATGGTTAATTAACGCATGCAAAATTAAAACTCAACCATAGTCATTTAAAAGATCCTACGGATCAAGTGGTATCAGAGCTAGTTGACGTTTGGATTTGAGTTTTGCATGTTAACTAGGGAAAAGCCACAGCGTGGTGAAGGCGAGCTTGTTGTAGAGAATGCATTAATTGGATTGAGAAAGAGAGATTCTCATAGTGAGAAGATGGCATCGGAAGAAGGGATTTCTCAAGATGAGAAAGAGTTCCGGAAAACATTCCATGCTATGTCGGAGATGGTGACAGTTTTGTACGAAGATTATTTGGAATGGAAATGACCAGTTTTGGGTAATTATTCAAAAGGAGAAAGTGAAGAGGAAGAGGACCATCCTCACATTCCTCCTTCACCTCCATCAACACCCCCTTCTTCTCCTTCTTCTTCAAGTTCAAGTTCTAAATCTAATGAGAAGAAAAATGTTCATAAGAATAAACATGAAATGCCATTGTTAAAACTTGATGTAAAATTTGAGTTGCCCA
>JZKD02S1714704.1:0-11792 GCA_000966675.3 Picea glauca
TTATTGAAAGTGAATCAACTTACAAAAAAGATGAGATCGGCCACCGCTTGTTGAAGCTAATCCTGGGCTCCTCTTCTTCTGTCCTTCAACTGGTTTGCGTTAAATCTCCTTTGGCATGAGGAAAGGCTAAAGGGTTGGGACAATCGATTACATAAATGGGAAGAGTTTCTTCGCTATATTTTTTCCTCCTCCAAATGGTACCCCTAACCCTTCTTTTATAGGCTAGAAGGAGCTAGGGTTTTGGACAAACCCTTAGCCATGCATGGCCAGGAGTTTCAGTTAACTGACCCATAGATTTTTGTTCCGTCGGAAACTTTCCTTTTTTCATGATTCTAAAGGTACACGTGGGCTGTAGTGGGCCTGCTAGTGTGGACACTGTAGATCCATGCAGGCTGTAGTGGACCTGCTAGCATTGACTTTTAAAAATGGACTTTTTAGAAGATTTGTTCAATAGTTTTTGGCAAAGAAGGGATATGAGTTGGCCCACTAGACTATTGTCGAAAAAGGTACCCCATGAGTTGGCCCACTAGACTATTCCTGACCACATGACGTCAATTAAAAACCATTTTAACAAGTGTGACAAGGACAATATCACTCAACTATTTTTTCACTTTTAAGGAGTCTAAAAAAAGATTAACTATGGACTCCGTCAGGAATATTCGTCTGGACCAATTTAACGAGTGTGAAAGAATAAGGTCACTCGATGATCTTTTCAATTTTAGGGAGTCTGAAAAGAGCTTAACTATGGACTCCGTGGGGGTTTATTTTTCATACATTTAGTCCCTCAGGCCCGAAAAAGGAATAAAATTATACCTGAGAGTACTCTTCTAAAGAATGGGAATTTGATAGAGTATACCTTTGTTCGTATAGTTGAACGTCTAGACCGAAAAAGGGGTAAACTACCACCGGATAGACGTGACCTCAAATTTCAGTTTAATGAGTGTGAAAGGCCACAAGATCGCTTGGCAATCTTTTCATTTTTAGAGGGTCTGAAAAGGGCTTAAAAGGAGACTCGTTTAAGGAATGTTCTTCTGGACCGATTTAACGAGTGTGAAGAAACAAGGTCACTCGACAATCTTTTCATCTTTAAGGAGTCTAAAAAGGGCTTAAAGAAGACTCCATAATGGTTACTTTTCTCAGTTAATCGGGACAAGATCGAAAATCATAAATGCAGTCTCGTCGGATGTTGCTTTCGTATCTCAAAGTGAGCTTGAAAAACAACAAATTTAGCTCATGATAGACTCTTTGTGGGTCGATGCCTGGCATCTCCTCGAGGGAGCCGTATTCTTTGATGAAAACATTGTCTATGACACCAAGGGTTCTTGAGATATTGATAGGTATCGTTTCAACAACCGTTGCCATATTACCTTTAGCATAGATCTTGTGTGTAGCTAAGGGATTAGTATGACAAGACCTATCTCCAGTCATAGTCACGGTGAATTATCCTRCTTTGATTCGGCTTAACTTTGGGAGGAAATATGATCTGTGATGAAGATATTCCCAAGGTTTKTTTGGAMTAGTCATTGCTTTGATTACTACTTCATCAGAAGGCAAGACTAAGTCTMACAAATCGACGTTAGTGAGAGAACCCTGAGCCCAAATAGGCTCTAGAAGTGGATCTAACTCTTGTGCAGGATTCAGATYAGGGTTAGCTAAAKCTTGTTGGACTAAAGAGTACGCTACCTCAGTGGCAGACAAGGGCATGGACATGCCTGAGTGCCCTGTCTCATCCATCGTGGCTGATGGGGAAGGAAGAATCCAAGGATCCTCAAAGTAAGTCGTGCGGAACGACGAAACTTGAAAAATCTCAACCTTATGGTGATTAGATAYAAACTTGATATCRTCGTGAGGAGGTGGGAAATYGAAGGTACCCATCAAGGATGGGCACAAACCCACTCCTACGTTAACGACATTTGGTTGAGGATTATCARTCATCGGGACTGTGGATGCCCCCAAAGCTGGGCCAGGTCTRGAGAAAGATAGTTGATCAATGGTCACTATCCGACCCTTGTGTGGAAACAAAAGGACTTGGAAAACTGTAGCAACCACAACATGCATAGCATAATTCCAACTCTGTCCTAACAAGAGATTATAGTTGAGGGGAGAATCGACTACCTCTACTTCGACACACACCGGTTTCCCTCCTAACGGCACAGGGAAAGAAGGAATGATGCCATGTGGTCAGGAATGAACTACCATCGAAAGAAGTGAGGAGAGTAGGTGATGGAGACAAAATGGGTTGGCCGATGGCCTTCCAGCATGCTAACGACATAACTCATGTCGAGGCGCCCTCGTCGACCACCGTGCGAAATATATTCTGAGTAAAAGTTTTCATGGGATGAGCCACTACTATCTGAAACACGACGTGGTAAGGCATATGAGATTTTAAGTCAGTTGTATATAACATGATGGTGCCTAGATTACAAGCCTCAGTAGATCCCAAAGCAGTTAACAAGGCTTTCCTCTGAGCAGGGCAGATTTGGAGGACCTCCAAAGAAGACATCGCACAAGGGGTTTGTGATAAATCCTCCACCACAGAGTAATTTTGGGTGTCCCTTGCGTTTGGGTTGTGAGAATATTTTTTGAACTCTCCTTTGGGGATGCATGTCATTGTTTCTCCCAATGTCTTCTTAATATGTAGAGGAAGAGAGGGGAGTTCGGCTTCTTTGCCCTTCTCAGAAGTGCTTGGTTGACTATAGGCATGTGCTCTAGTTGATAGAAAAGCATCACCTTTCACCATATATACATTCATGGGGTTGTTCGAAGACGGAGGGGTCCCGTTACCCTTCTTTCATTGTTTTTTCTTCCCTTCAGGCTACTGGGGGGCCTTTGGGTTAGTCGACTGCATGGAGTGTAATTTCAATGTTTGGGTAGGGGGAGAAGCCAAAGAAGTAGTCTGTTTGGCCGCTATGTTTTGTATGGATAACTATTGCAACTGTTTTGTCAATTGCTCAGTAGGCTTGGTTTGTGCTGAACCAACAATACCATCGACATGTGGTCCAACTCTCTGTCTAGTTTTATCCAGTATCGAATGTGGTGCATCTGGCAAGATGTTGTATAATAAACTAGAATGAGAATATATGAGATGAAACTGTTGAGCCCTCATGATGGCATCTTCTTCGGAAAAAACTCTAGAAGTCGCGACGTCTTTGGATAACTGTTGGACCAAAGACTTAAGGAACCACTCAAGCAGGAATGCTGGTGGGACGAGTACTTTGATTAGAGTCTTCCGGCGTCTCCATTCTTAGATATGATCAGAGATATGGTCCGTTGTTGTCTGTTCAAAATTGGCGAGCAACTATGTGCCAGCATCGTATCTCACAGGTAACTGGAAATGGTTAAGGAAGGCCATTGCCAATTCGCCAAAAGAAGAATATCTTGAGCGATCGAGTTCGATGTACCATTTTGCGACACTCCCGATAAGAGTACATTGAAACAATCGCAACTATACAGAGTCATCTTTCAATGAGTTAGATGAATACCAAAGATGGAAGGTAGTCACATGATCACCTGGATATTCATTAGGCTTGGCCTTGAAATTTGGAATGTCCGAAAGCAACTTCGTTGGCATAGGAGGCCAACGTGGATCATGACAAATATGATCATTTAACAACCTTGTCAAATTTGGCAAGTGTAACATCGCCAGGAATGGTAGTTTGGGTTGCTGTTGATAAATTGGGAAAAAGGGTCCTAGAGTTTGACTGGCACCAGGTTGCCAAGAAACATTTGGCTGCTGGCCCAGATTCTGGTAGAAACCATGGCCCTGACTAGCATAAGGATTTTGCATCTGTGGAGACATCATTGGATGATTTCCCATAAAGGACATAGGGTGTTGGGCATGAATCATGTTTGAAGGAATTTGGGGAGGAATACCCCATGCTGGGCCCGATGGGGGAGGCATAGTGGTCTGTCCAGGGTTCCATTGACTATGGAAAGAATTACCCCAGAATGAAATTCTAGAGGAGGGAACAAATCCTTGTCCTGAGTTCCAAGGTCCTGCTATATGTGCCCCTGTGGAAGGAATAGTACCCTGCACAGGAATGGATTGTCCAAAAATGGGATTGCCCCCGGATGGGAAAGCGGTTGATGAGAAAGTGTTGTTACCAAACATCCTGTTCCAAGAAAATGGTGTCGAACTTACCAGCATATTGTGCACAGGTGTTCCTTGAATCCCTGCTCCAAATAAACTAGTGTGTACAGGCTGCCCGACGGACTACTGATGCGGTCCACCAAGTGAAGGGGATGAAGGAGGAATATGACCTCCTGCTCAAGGAAAAGAATTAAAAGGGACAGGAGTGCCCCCAAGTTGACCTTGTAGAGGAGTGTTAGAGCTCCCTGTCCCCAGACCCAAAGTCTGTAAAGTGGAGTAGGTTAGTCCAGGACTTGTACCTGAACTAGGCATACCATATGAGAACAGAGGGCCTGTCGCACTAGGTGTGAAGGGATTGGTGTCTGCCACCATAGACAGGTTCGTTCCACCGTGCGACGTAGTTGCGGATGAGACCATGGTGGGTCGGACCGACGACGGTAAGTTAGGCGATGATTCTTCTGTGGTAGAAACTGTGGTGGGAATGGAAGAATTCCCAGAAGAAGTAACAACGTTTGTTTCCATAGCTGTGTGAGGCACTGACTGGCGTTCATGAAATTGGATCGGTACAATAAATGGTGCAAATAAATCAGTGTTTGGGGTTTCAACCAAGCCAAGATTCGCGGTTGATTCCTCTGGGAGTTGTTCGAGAACAAAGGTTTTGTTGGCAGCCAACTCACTTTTTCCTATCGTCTATAAGCTGCCTACACCTATGTTTCGCAAACATCAAGTTTTGTCGCAATTTTCAAATAAACGACACTTTCATTTCTTGCAACATTTACACATTTCTTTTCGTTAAGTTTTCACGACTGTAAGTGTGAAAACTTCTCTGTTTGAAGTCACATTTTGGTCACTATCTGAACTGTCATGATCTTTTTATTGATATGCCTATTGCGCTTGTCTTTTGTTTATCGTTATGTGACTGAAAGGACTTTTAAACTATGATCATTGGACATTTTTATATTGATTGCATAACTTGATTTCATTAAGTTTGTGAGGCATTGAGCATTTGTATTTATACTTGCCTAATCATTAGTTCTATGAATTGCATAGGGGTAATGATTTATTTTTGTTTCTATATATGATATGATCCTTATGTTAATCTTTTTATAACCTTTGGCTTGTCAAAAATATGAATTCNGAGAAAGATAGTTGATCAATGGTCACTATCCGACCCTTGTGTGGAAACAAAAGGACTTGGAAAACTGTAGCAACCACAACATGCATAGCATAATTCCAACTCTGTCCTAACAAGAGATTATAGTTGAGGGGAGAATCGACTACCTCTACTTCGACACACACCGGTTTCCCTCCTAACGGCACAGGGAAAGAAGGAATGATGCCATGTGGTCAGGAATGAACTACCATCGAAAGAAGTGAGGAGAGTAGGTGATGGAGACAAAATGGGTTGGCCGATGGCCTTCCAGCATGCTAACGACATAACTCATGTCGAGGCGCCCTCGTCGACCACCGTGCGAAATATATTCTGAGTAAAAGTTTTCATGGGATGAGCCACTACTATCTGAAACACGACGTGGTAAGGCATATGAGATTTTAAGTCAGTTGTATATAACATGATGGTGCCTAGATTACAAGCCTCAGTAGATCCCAAAGCAGTTAACAAGGCTTTCCTCTGAGCAGGGCAGATTTGGAGGACCTCCAAAGAAGACATCGCACAAGGGGTTTGTGATAAATCCTCCACCACAGAGTAATTTTGGGTGTCCCTTGCGTTTGGGTTGTGAGAATATTTTTTGAACTCTCCTTTGGGGATGCATGTCATTGTTTCTCCCAATGTCTTCTTAATATGTAGAGGAAGAGAGGGGAGTTCGGCTTCTTTGCCCTTCTCAGAAGTGCTTGGTTGACTATAGGCATGTGCTCTAGTTGATAGAAAAGCATCACCTTTCACCATATATACATTCATGGGGTTGTTCGAAGACGGAGGGGTCCCGTTACCCTTCTTTCATTGTTTTTTCTTCCCTTCAGGCTACTGGGGGGCCTTTGGGTTAGTCGACTGCATGGAGTGTAATTTCAATGTTTGGGTAGGGGGAGAAGCCAAAGAAGTAGTCTGGTTGGCCGCTATGTTTTGTATGGATAACTGTTGCAACTTTTTTGTCAATTGCTCAGCAGGATTGGTTTGTGCTGAACCAACAATACCATCGACATGTAGCTCTCTGTCTAGTTTTATCCAGTATCGAATGTGGTGCATCTGGCAAGATGTTGTATAATAAACTAGAATGAGAATAGATGAGATGAAACTGTTGAGCCCTCATGATGGCATCTTCTTCGGAGAAAACTCTAGAAGTCACGACGTCTTTGGATAATTGTTGGACCAAAGACTTGAGGAACCACTCAAGCAGGAATGCGGGTGGGATGAGTACTTTGATTAGAGTCTTCCGGCGTCTCCATTCTTAGATATGATCAGAGATATGGTCCGTTGTTGTCTATTCAAAATTGGCGAGCAACTATGTGCCAACATCGTATCTCATAGGTAACTGGAAATGGTTAAGGAAGGCCATTGCCAATTCGCCAAAAGAAGAATATCTTGAGCGATCGAGTTCGATGTACCATTTCGCGACACTCCCAATAAGAGTACATTGAAACAATCACAACTATACAGAGTCATCTTTCAATGAGTTAGATGAATACCAAAGATGGAAGGTAGTCACATGATCACCTGGATATTCATTAGGCTTGGCCTTGAAATTTGGAATGTCCGAAGGCAACTTTGTTGGCATAGGAGGCCAACGTGGATCATGACAAATATGATCATTTAACAACCTTGTCAAATTGGGAAAGTGTAACGTCGCCAGGAATGGTAGTTTGGGTTGCTGTTGATAACTTGGGAAAAAGGGTCCTGGAGTTTGATTGGCACCAGGTTGCCAAGAAACGTTTAGCTGCTGGCCCAGATTCTAGTAGAAACCATGGCCCTGACTAGCATAAGGATTTT
This sequence comes from Picea glauca, assembly GCA_000966675.3. Lineage (NCBI taxonomy): Eukaryota > Viridiplantae > Streptophyta > Pinopsida > Pinales > Pinaceae > Picea > Picea glauca. The sequence goes on from JZKD02S1714704.1 coordinate 7,035, forward strand.
GCATCTGTGGAGACATCATTGGCTGATTTCCCATAAAGGACATAGGGTGTTGGGCATGAATCATGTTTGAAGGACTTTGGGGAGGACTACCCCATGCTGGGCCCGATGGGGGAGGCATAGTGGTCTGTCCAGGGTTCCATTGACTGTGGAAAGAATTACCCCAGAACGACATTCTAGAGGAGGGAACAAATCCTTGTCCTGAGTTCCAAGGTCCTGCTATATGTGCCCCTGGGGCAGGAATAGTACCCTGCGCAGGAATGGATTGTCCAAAAATGGGATTGCTCCCAGATGGGAAAGCGGTTGATGAGAAAGTGTTGTTACCAAACATCCTTTTCCAAGAAAATAGTGTCGAACTTACCAGCATATTGTGCACAGGTGTTCCTTGACTCCCTGCTCCAAATAAACTAGTGTGTACAGGCTGCCCGACAGACTGCTGATGCGGTCCACCAAGTGAAGGGGATGAAGGAGGAATATGACCTCCTACTCAAGGAAAAGAATTAAAAGGGACAGGAGTGCCCCCAATTTGACCTTGTAGAGGAGTGTTAGAGCTCCCTGTCCCCAGACCCAAAGTATGTAAAGTGGAGTAGGTTAGTCCAGGACTTGTACCTGAACTAGGCATACCATATGAGAACAGAGGGCATGTCGCACTAGGTGTGAAGGGATTGGTGTCCGCCACCATAGACAGGTTCATTCCACCATGCGACGTAGTTGCGGATGAGACCATGGTGGGTCGGACTGACGACGGTAAGTTAGGCGATGATTCTTCTGTGGTAGAAACTGTGGTGGGAATGGAAGAATTCCCAGAAGAAGTAACAACGTTTGTTTCCATAGCTGTGTGAGGCACTGACTAGCATTCATGAAATTGGATCGGTACAATAAATGGTGCAAAGAAATCAGTGGTTGGGGTTTCAACCAAGCCAATATTGGCGGTTGATTCCTCTGGGAGTTGTTCGAGCACAAAGGTTTTGTTGGCAACCAACTCACTTTTTCCTATCATCTATAAGCTGCCTACACCTATGTTTCGCAAACATCAAGTTTTGTCGCAATTTTCAAATAAACGACACTTTCATTTCTTGCAACATTTACACATTTCTTTTCGTTAAGTTTTCACGACTGTAAGTGTGAAAACTTCTCTGTTTGAAGTCACATTTTGGTCACTATCTGAACTGTCATGATCTTTTTATTGATATGCCTATTGCGCTTGTCTTTTGTTTATCGTTATGTGACTGAAAGGACTTTTAAACTATGATCATTGGACATTTTTATATTGATTGCATAACTTGATTTCATTAAGTTTGTGAGGCATTGAGCATTTGTATTTATACTTGCCTAATCATTAGTTCTATGAATTGCATAGGGGTAATGATTTATTTTTGTTTCTATATATGATATGATCCTTATGTTAATCTTTTTATAACCTTTGGCTTGTCAAAAATATGAATTCAATCAGCACATTGGGTAAACATTTATACAATGGTGCATGGCTAACATTTGGTGTTGGTTTCACGTTGAACGTCTATGGTTTTAAAACTAAAGTTGATTTGGCGTGTTGGCATAACACTCACCATTTGATTCCTTGGTTGGCCAAACGATATGTTTTTTTGAGCTATGCTATGATTGTTTGAACAGATGTGTAAATCAACGGTTGTACTTTACCATAACTATCATGCATGGTAGTGAATGACTCCACCACCCTCGCATGCACACACTTATGCTTACCCCTTTGGCTTGATTCATTGCTATTGGTTCGGGTAGCTCTGTTACTGTGTGTTGATGAATTCGAACCCTTCCTTACCATGCATTCAACTCCATGGCACCAGTCGTGCGAGTTGAACCCAATGGAAAATAGGCCCTGTTGATGTTTGATAGTGCCCGCCAAGATTTGGCAGACAGTGGGTGGCTTACCTTCGTGGAACGTTTCGAGGGTTTTAACCTTTGCGTGGCTCGACAGTTTTCCATGACCTTTGATGGTTGTCGAGCCAAGGTCGGTGATATACAATTGGAAATTGATGAATAGTTTATCAGTCTTGCTATGGGTTTACCTGTCACTGGACAACGATGGTCCAAGAATTGCAAAGTCGAGGCGGTCCCATGGACACTTCTCTTCCAGTCACGCAAAATCACCTCCTGTGATAGAGGTATGCCAATAACCATACTTAAACAACGTTGGCATGATTTATTGATGATAATCAAATAGTTTATCACCTGTGAGGGTCAATATGGGTTTGTGTTCCTATGCCACCTGCGTTTGCTTATGGTTTTTATGGGATATCAGCTCAATATGCCCTATTATTTGCATCGAAGCCTATTTAAAATCTCAAAGAAGTACAAAAGACACCAGACTGACAGTATTCTTTTTCATTATGGGCTAGTTAAGCATTTTCATTCTGCCTAAACCCTCGACCGACCCTCCTATCAAATTACCCCACACTGTGACTAAGAACGCTGAGACTGTAAAGCCTATGAGCAAGAAACCCAAATCCAACCTTACTTCGAATGCTAAAGGGAAAAATAATGCACGTTTGATTTCACGAATGGCAAGGAACAAGCCAAAACCTCTTGTCGAGCCAAACCCTATCGTGTTGAGTGAGGACTCTGATTCAGAAGTGGAGCGTTTCTTGGCTAGTGAATACCCCTATTCGCAAGGTTTGTGTACCGAACCTTCGTATGACTTTGTTTCAAACCTACCCCCTTCCTATAGGACGATCCTAACTACCCAGGCATTAAGTTTCCTTGTGAAACCCTCGGTCATATGCCCAAATCCTCCCCTGCTCTGTCTAAACCTACAGTGTCACCCTGTGATTAATGCAATGCATGGTTAGAGCGATACTATAATGATGTTTCAATTCTCTAGTCAAAGATTCAATCTTTGGAGGACAATATTGCAACGCTAACCAGTCAAAAGGCCAAGCTACAAGAGACAGATAAGAAAAAAAAGACGGTCGGCTCCATCTTGTTTAAAAATGTGGAATCAACCACAACTGTTGTAAATTCCAAGCTGGCATAATTGAATAGCCTCGTCGTCACACAAGTATGTTTAATATCAATCATTTTTGTAAATAATCTAGATTTATATAACGATTTGATTTCGGTTTTAGACATCTCTGTTCATTTCATTTGAATGGATCTGTTACATTGCATGCATTCTATACATAGCTTTGCTTTGACTAGATGGAATTTCGTTTTTTCAATCATTCCCAGTTTAGATTCTATTATATTTTCATCGATTTGATTGATCTTGGTGTGGATTTGATTTTTTTGATTGAGTTAAAATGGATGCTCTACTGTCAATCAAATTTGTTTGTATCTATTCTAGACAGGAACTATTCCTCATATTCAATTTAGAAAATGATCACATTTCGTTTCGATTTCGTTATAATGCATATGCTATGATTGGAAACGATTTTGATGAGGTTAACTGTTACGGTTTATTGTGCCATATGACTTTCAAAGAACAGGAATTCAACTCAGATCGTTTCCAATGTGACTTTGTACAAACACGCCCAAATCATGGAATGGATTTTATTGCTTAAACGATTATGTTGAACCCCAGCCGGTTAATTCACATTATTTGAAGTACTGTTAGCTTGACCATGTTATCAATTGGATTTGTAATTACAATGGATATTCTGTTTGAATTTGATTTGTAGAATGAGATTGGCTATATCTAGATTCACGATTTGTTTCTATATTAAACTCATGCATGTTTTGTTTGATATTAATGATTTCGTTCAATACCAATCAAGTTTATTTGCCCAGTTTGCAATAACCGATTATCACATTGTTGATTCTATTATGATTGTGATCACAATTAATCGATCCTGTCTGTTGACTGTGCAAGGATCAATGATCGAAATCTTTGACACATTCTGTTTGATTGATGCTGCTACGTATGATTTCATTTACCCATAATCGAAACAGTCTTTCTATCTTTGTATTCGATTGAACGACATGAATCTTTTTCTATATCGTTACAACTAAAGCGAATGGAAAGTGATTTTGTTGGATTGGATTGTATCCGATGTTTAACAATCACATACGATATGTTTTTCAATTGGATATGAAACAATCTTATTGTTGTTCGATTATGACTCATTTACCTGATTTAGTGGTAACAAAAGAACAGAGTATTCCTATCTCTGTTTTCGATTGAATCATTTTGATCTTATGTAATGTTGAATGATAAAATCATTTTGATTCGTTTTCAAGTAATTATTGGAAGATAATTGAATTTAATTATTTTAAAAGATTTGATTTGATTTCAATTCTGATTCTGTATATTATTTTAGACTAGCTACAGAATCAGATGATTCTGTAGCTAAGTCTGTAGAATTAAATTTTTATTGTTTTATTAATAAAATATCTCTCTAATTTGTTATTTTTGGTCCATTTCAGGTGAATTCGAAATTGCATTGAGTTTGATGAAGCCGTTAGAGGATATTTGAGATATTTTCTGGCATTTTAATTTCTTAGTTTAGTTGATATTGGGAGATCTTCCCAGATTTTTGTAAAACAGTTTTAACTGCCACAGGGAGGTTTTACCCCGTGGAAAGACTTATATATACTTATTATTTTTGTAATAACATGATCCTCATTTGTGGGAGAACAAGGATATGGAATTTTAATACAGACTGAGGCATAATTTGATGTTCTGTTACAGCTTTAGCTTTTCATAATATCAATATTTTGTTTCATGTTCTTGTGTATCAATTTGCATTTGGTTAATGACTACTTTAGCTATCTTAGTCTTTTGCAAAT
>JZKD02S1714704.1:11802-38997 GCA_000966675.3 Picea glauca
AGGATAATTCACCGTGACTATGACTGGAGATAGGTCTTGTCATACTAATCCCTTAGCTACACACAAGATCTATGCTAAAGGTAATATGGCAACGGTTGTTGAAACGATACCTATCAATATCTCAAGAACCCTTGGTGTCATAGACAATGTTTTCATCAAAGAATACGGCTCCCTCGAGGAGATGCCAGGCATCGACCCACAAAGAGTCTATCATGAGCTAAATTTGTTGTTTTTCAAGCTCACTTTGAGATACGAAAGCAACATCCGACGAGACTGCATTTATGATTTTCGATCTTGTCCCGATTAACTGAGAAAAGTAACCATTATGGAGTCTTCTTTAAGCCCTTTTTAGACTCCTTAAAGATGAAAAGATTGTCGAGTGACCTTGTTTCTTCACACTCGTTAAATCGGTCCAGAAGAACATTCCTTAAACGAGTCTCCTTTTAAGCCCTTTTCAGACCCTCTAAAAATGAAAAGATTGCCAAGCGATCTTGTGGCCTTTCACACTCGTTAAACTAAAATTTGAGGTCACGTCTATCCGGTGGTAGTTTACCCCTTTTTCGGTCTAGACGGTCAACTGTACGAACAAAGGTATACTCTATCGAATTCCCATTCTTTAGAAGAGTACTCTCAGGTATAATTTTATTCCTTTTTCGGGCCTGAGGGACTAAATGTACGAAAAATAAACCCCCACGGAGTCCATATTTAAGCTCTTTTCAGACTCCCTAAAATTGAAAATATCGTCACGTGACCTTATTCTTTCACACTCGTTAAATTGGTCCAGAAGAATATTCCTGACGGAGTCCATAGTTAAGCTTTTTTTAGACTCCTTAAAAGTGAAAAAATAGTTGAGTGATATTGTCCTTGTCACACTTGTTAAAATGGTTTTGAATTGACGTCTAATCGGTGTTGGTTTATCCCTTTTTTCGAACCAACTAGACTATTGTCGAAAAAGGTACCCCAGCAGAGTCTCCTTTTATGCTTTTTCAAACTCTCTAAATATGAAAAACCACTGAGTTTACCTTCTTTGGGCTCGTTAAACTTACATTGAAGGACGTTACCATTGTGTGTTCTATTAACCGCATTTGCATACCTTATCCACCAGCCTTGTGACAGTTTGCTTCTGCGTCTTAACACCTTTGGCCGTCGGAGGATTTTTCTTGAGTATCATTTCACTAGAACATCAGTCTTGTCCTTGTTCCTTGAGCTTGTATGTTTGCAGTACTCGTTCCTCCATTGTAACGTAATATTCCTTTATTCTTTTTCCAAAATTATCGAAAAGAACAAAAAAATCAAATATACCCCAAAAAGAGGATGGGAAAAGTATTTTCTTTATTGGCAGCATAATGAGTCTCCCTTGGATAAAGCACATCTGTCCATTTGATCATCAGACTATGGGATGTAGTATGACCCTAGGAATCTTTTCTCGCTATATAGAGTTCTGTTCTCCACCATTTGGTTATTCTTCCAAACATATGGAGAGTTTGTGTTGCCTCTTGCTTCGTAGACTTATGATTAACATATATGCTACTTGAGTCTTATAATTTGTCGTGCTATTATCCAAGGGAAGTTTGTCACTAATCCTGAGTCGGCCCCTCTGCAATATGTCTCTTGTCCGCATACCCGGCCATCCTGAATGTCCAATCAAGTCCTTGTTCGAAATCACTGAAGCCTTCAGTCCGATCATCAAGATTATCAAGTCCATAACTGATGAGCCATTGAAGACCTCTGGGTAGTGCAGTCATACACTCATATTACACTCCTACCCGAGTTTTAGAAGATTTTGAAGTTGTTTCTCGAGCACATCCATCAGGCCGAATCATCTTTTGGAAGATGGATACTCCATATGTATATCTTTCTAATTTCGAGATGTAGCTCCACTATGTATTATTCGTGGCTACTCTTTATAGTTATTTGACATGGATCTACAATGTATTTGATTGGTATCCATGCGTTCTATTTGATCCCGAGCATGGGTATGCCCGCCTCGGTGAGACATTTGTTATTTTGTAGATGACACCTCCCAGTTCCTGATCCTTGGGCTCACTCGTTCGGTACATCAGTAAAGATTGGTAATGTATTTTGGCCATCATCTACTCTTCTGACCTCATACATTAGGGGGAATCTGTTATAACCCTAAATTTCACCACACATGCTTACCTGGCATCAGGCCAACTCATATCCCTTCTTTGCCAAAAACTATTGAACAAATCTTCTAAAAAGTCCATTTTTAAAAGTCCACGCTAGCAGGTCCACTACAGCCTGCATGGATCTACAGTGTCCACACTAGCAGGCCCACTACAGCCCACATGTACCTTTAGAATCATGAAAAAAGGAAAGTTTCTGATGGAACAAAAATCTATGGGTCAGTTAACTGAAACTCCCGGCCATGCATGGCTGAGGGTTTTTCCAAAACCCTAGCTCCTTCTAGCCTATAAAAGAAGGGGTAGGGGTACCATTTGGAGGAGGAAAAAATATAGCGAAGAAACTCTTCCCATTTATGTAATCCATTGTCCCAACCCTTTAGCCTTTCCTCATGCCAAAGGAGATTTAACGCAAAGCAGTTGAAGGATAGAAGAAGAGGAGCCCAGGATTAGCTTCAACAAGCGGTGGCCGATCTCATCTTTTTTGTAAGTTGATTCACTTTCAATAATAAAAAAATACTTTTCCCGTCCCAATGCATGAATTGTCTATGGTTTGATTAATTTATGCTTGATTTCTAACCCTATAGTATAGAAGTAGCATGCATGCATAGTTGTTATTTGTCTTGAATGTAGTTCATCTGTGGAAGGAGCAACGCAAGAAAGTAATCAAAGAGAAACGGAGGATCTACATCGAACGCCGATAATAAGGTTGGTGGTCCTTTTTTATGCATTTACTATGAAAAAGGGGTTTAAATCTTCGGTTGTAGGTCAAAAAGTAATTTCTATTCGGTCAAAATCTACATGCAAGTCTGACCCTAGTTTTATAGTCCGTAGGGTGTTTTTCCCAACAACAATGATAAGATATAATTTAGATTCAACATTATGTCTATGAATGTTATTCTGAGTGGGCTCATAGAAGAATAAATTGTAAAATTTATGAACTTAGAATCTTCCAAAGAAATGTGGGACAAACTCATTAGTAGCTACAAAGGTAATGAGAAGGTAAAGAATGCCAAGCTTCAAACATTCAGATTTCATTTTAAAAAAATATAAATGAAAGAGGATGAAATTGTTGGGAAGTAATTTCTGAGAGTTGAAGAACTAGTAAATACAATGACAACACTTGGTGAAAAAATTGTGGAACCCTCGTTAGTTCAGAAAATTTTGAGATCTTTGCCAAATAGGTTCAACCCAAAGGTCTCTTCTATATAAGAACTTAATGATCTAAAAGATTTGGATTTTTATCAACTTCTAGGAACTTTGAATCCATATGAAATGAGGATAGTTAAAGATAAACCCACCTCTAGAGAAGCATTATTTAAAGTAGATAAAAATGAGGATTTAGAGCCTGATGAAATTAAACCAAATTCATGAGAAGACTAAAGAAAGGATCACACAAGTATCAAGGAAATTTTCCATTCAAATGTTTCAACTGTGGGAAGATAGGTCACTTTTCATCTAAGTGTCCACACAATAACAAGGACCAGAACTCTAAAGGTGAAGAGAAGAACAAATTCAAGAGATTTTGTAAAAAGAAAATTTTATGTGTAAATAATGATGACTCTTTGGGAGACACAGATAGTGACTCTTCTTGTGTAGATAACACTAATGACTTTATACTAATTTCCAAAGAGGATTATGGTAATAAAAGTACAGGAAGTGATGTTGATGATGAAGAAGTTGTGGTTGACTTGGAAGGAGAACGGAACAATGCTCTGGAAGAAATTGCTAGGCTCAAACTTAAGAAGAAGAAGAAAAAACAATTGTTGATACAATTCGAGAAAGGCAGAAAAAAAACTGATGAAGACTTTTCCTTGCTAAAAGTGGAATTAGAAGAGGCAAATAAAATAGAGGAAATTTTGAAACTGCAGTTATCTGAGAAGAAAGCAAGATGTGAAGCCTTGGAAGAAGAGGTAGTAAAAACTAGAAAATATATGGAGAAGTTTGAAGCATTGTATCCCCATAATATTCCAAGAATTAAAGCCTCAGCTAAGCTAAATGAAATTATGAGCAAACAAAGATCTCCTTTGTTGAAGATTGGTTTAGGCTATGTAAGTGGTTCAAGCAGCAAATATACAGAAAGCAAAGAGCCAATGAAGTTGATCAATTTCCAATTCAACAGACAACCAGATAACCAGACAACTTTGTCACCAAAAGATGATAAAGACAAGATGATCCCTGATCATAAACAAAGATATCAGAAGATGGAGAAGCAAATGCCAAAAGGAATAAGTCCATCCTTCAGGTACCAAAATTTCTTCCATGGTTATTGTTTCTACTGTTCTAATTTTGGTCATAAGATTGTAAATTGTCAAATTAAAATTAGAGACATGCAACTAAGGAGGTCAAGGAACAAACAATCTTTACAACTTAGAAACAAGAAGCCAATGAATAGAAAATGTAGCACCAATCACTTTGACCTACTAAACAATGATCTCGAATGTATTAATTGTCATAACTTCGGCCATAAAGCTACAAACTTCCATCTGAAGAATTACAAAGTAGATCCAAGGATAAAACTCTTAACTAGAAATACCAAAGCATGGAAAAAGAAAGATGGTGACAAATTTGGTCTAGTACTTTTAGCTCAGAAACAAAAATACCCCTGGTATATAGACAGTGGATGTTCTAAGCACATGACTGAAGACAAGGATAATTTTATGTCTATAAGTAAAAGAAAAACAAGAAATGTGACCTTTGGAAATGATGAACCAGGTAAAATCAAGGGTAAAGGGATGGTGAGTTTAAGTAATGACAAAGGAAAAGCTCAGGATGTTCTTCTTGTAGATGGGATGAAATATAATTTTCTCAGTGTAATTCAAATGTGTGACAGAGGATGTGAAGTGGTGTTCAGTTCCAATGATTGTAAGATAAAGTCTGTAAACTTAGGACAAGTGGCGACTAAAGGCATAAGGACATCAAATAATGTATATGTGTTGAAAGAAAATAAATAAGAGTGTCATCTAAGAAAACATGATGAAAGTTGGTTATGGCATAGGAGACTTGGACATCTAAACTTTGACCACTTAATCAAGCTCAAAAATATTGAGGCAGTAAAATATCTTCCAATAATATCAAAGCCACAAGACTCTATGTGTAAACCCCGCCAAGTAGGAAAGCTAACCAAGACATAGTTTAAATCCAAGAGCTCTACTTCAACAAAGAAACCACTCCAATTAGTTCATATGGATTTATGTGGACCATCAAGACAAGAAGAAACATGGAAGGAAAAATACTTCATTATGATAATTGATGATTACTCCAGACTCACTTGGGTTGATTTTCTCAAAGAAAAAGATGAAGCATTTGAGAAATTTAAAATATTTAAGGCCTTAACTGAGATTCAAACATGAAAAAGGTTAAAGGAAGTAAGGTCAAACAGAGGAGGAGAATTTATGTCAAGTGATTTCAAGAAATTGTGTGATAAACATGGGATCAAGAGAGAATACACAATCCCAGGAACTCCACAACAAAATGGAGTAGTTGAGAGTCAAAACAAAACAGTTCAGCAAATAGCCAGGTCAATGATGAATGAGAAGATCATTGGTCAAACCTACTGGGTAGAAGAAATACACACAACAATCCATATTCTTAACAAAACCCATCTCAGACCACACAGTGACAAGACACCTTATGAACTGTGCTATGGAAGACCTGCTTCAATCAAACACTTCAAAGTCTTTGGGAGTAAGTGCTTCATAAAGAATAATAATGAAAACCTTGGTAAGTATGATGACAGGGCTGATGAAGGCATCTTCTTAGGATATACTACAAAAAATAAAGGATACATATGTTATAATAAGAGGTTGCATAAATTAGTGGATTGCATTAATGTAAAGGTTGATGAAGGAGTCTCAGTAAGAGAGGAGAGCAATATTGAGTCTGATATAGAAGACACGGCTGAATCTGAAGATGAACAGGTCCAAGAATCAGAAAAAGAATACTTTGGTTCATATGAAGACACAAACACTCATGCAAACTCAAATCAACAGACAACATCAAATCCTTCCTCTATGATTACTCCAAAGAATCATTCTGCAAGTCAGATAATTGGTGATAAAGAAAAAGGTGTACAAACGAGAAGAAGGATAATCAAAGACACCGATAAATCACATATAGCCTTCATATCCATGGTGGAACCCAAGAACTTCAATGAATCCAGTGAAGATAAGAATTGGTTAAAATCAATGAATGAGGAACTGGATTAGATTGAGAAGAATAATACTTGGGAGCTTGTTCTTATACCTACAGATAAGAATCTAATTGGATCCAAATGGGTGTTTGAGAATAAAATTAATGAAAAAGGACAAATTGTTAAGAATAAATCCAGATTGGTCTGTAAGGGGTATCCACAACTTGAAGAACAAGACTTTAATGAAACCTTTGCACCAGTGGCAAGATTGGAAGCCATCAGAATGTTTCTTGTCTATGCATTTCATAAGAACTTTAAGGTGTATTAGATGGATGTTAAGTCAGCATTTCTTAATGGAGATATAAAGGAATAAGTATATATGGAGCAACCTGAAGTTTTTTCCCTGACAGATAATCCTAACTATGTCTGCAAGCTGAAAAAGTCTCTATATGGATTGAAACAGGTGCCAAAAGCCTAGCATTATAGACTGGACAAACTTTTACAAGACAAAGGGTTCAAGAAAGGTATTGTTGACATTAATCTATACATTAAATATGAAGGTGATGATTTATTAGTTGTTTTGGTTTATGTAGATGACATTATTTTTGGATGTACTAATGACCCTTCAGTTTAGTGGTTTGTAATTCAATGCAAAATAAGTTTGAGATGTCCATGATAGGAGAACTATCATACTTTCTTGGTCTACGAATCAATCAGAATTCTGCAAGGCTATTTATCTCTCAAGAAAAGTATTTGAAATAAATGTTGAAGAAGTTTCAAATGGAAGATTCCTCTCCTATTAGTACACCTATGGTGGTTGGTTGCAAGCTCAGTAAAGATGATGTTTCACCTGATGTTGATCAAAGAACTTATCGATCCATGATAGGCATTCTCTTGTACATCACAGGATCCTGACCTTATATAATGAAAGTTGTTGGAATGGTAGGTCATTATTAGTATTCTTCTAAACAAAGTCATTTAGTAGTTGTCAGAAGGGTATTCAAATATCTGAAGGGTACAATGACTTATGGCCTTTGGTATCCTAAAAACAAGAACCTTCAATTAACTGCGTATTCAGATGTTGATTGGGCAAACTTTCTGGATGAAAGAAAGAGCACTAGTGGTGGTTCATTCTTTTTAGGTGACTCTCTGATAGCATGGTTGAGTAAGAAGCATGGATCTATTTATTTTTCAACTACAGAGGCAGAGTACATTGTTGTTGCTACTTGTTGCACTCAGCTATTATGGATGATACAAACTCTTACAGATTTGAAAGTCACTTATACTGATCCCATTCCAGTTTTCTGTGATAACACAAGTGCCATTAGTGTCTCCAAGAATCCAGTTCTCCATTCAAAGACTAAGAAGATACCAACAAAATATCATTTTCTCAAAGAGTAGGTTACAAACAAATTTGTTCAGCTAAATTACATTCCAACCACAGAACAAATTGTAGACATATTTACTAAACCCCTAGCCAAGACACCATTTGAATATCTCTGTCAGAAGATGGGTGTCATACCTTCTCTCACCTGAGAGAGTTCATCCTATTAGGGGGAGTATGTATTGGTTGAATATCTGATACCTCTGACAAGTATTGCAACAGCTCAATGGGAGCATGTTTTCTTTGACATTGATGTCAAAGGGGGAGAAAAGGAGTGGTCTAGACACTACAGTTGGAGATCTAAGTAGAACAGTGCAGTCGTTCAATGTTGCCATCAATGCCAAAGGGGGATATTGTTGGCATGTTTACAGGAAGAGTGTGCTTTTCATTGATGTCAATATCAGAGTGTGCATTGATGGAAAAATAGGAACATATATCAAAGCTCAGTGAAGAAGCGAACAATATGAAGAGACGAGAAAGCTCAGAAGAGATAATAGTTTCCAGAAGTGCAATTGAGGTCCAAGAGAAGGACGCATAGGACGAGCAAAGGTGGAGACCTTTGAAAACTTAGAAAACCTTCTAAGGTAGAGAGATCAGAAATATTAGGAGGAATAATGATAGTGGTCGTTGGATCACCAATCCCGAATACCCAATGACCATTAGATCAATGTCCAGTGACCATAGGGAGTGCAGAGGAGAAGTACAGATCTGATCCGTTGGATCTGAGTGCCAAGGACCAACATATGTTAGATCCAGTATAACTGTGAAGAGTATAATGGATGAGATCAATCCTCCAACTTCAAAAAATGTGAAATCACGATGAGATCTGAACCATTGGAGCCAGAGGACACATGGCGAATTATTGGAATTTTGTTGACTTGCAAACTGGAGAAGTCAAAGGTGAGTGTTGCAAGAACTCATGACATGCAAAATCATGATATGATATGGGTCGTTGGATCTAGAGGATGCGCGGTGAGAGATCATCATTTCACTGACTCGCGAACTAGATAAGTCAAAGGTAAAAGTTGCAGGAACTCGCAACATGCGAGATCACGACATGAACACAACCGTTGGATCAAGGAAGGTTGAGGGTCATTGATATGGAGCAAGTATCAGATATTGGGATTTGGAAGAGTCAGGGTTGGCTCACATTCAAACACCTAACACGTGAGGTCGTGACATGATCACAACCGTCAATCAGTGGGAGAGATCTCAACCGTTGATATTATATGGAGTATGTCAGAGCTTCTCGAGGTGGGAGTTATGAGGAAACTCATAGTAGGAGTTCGCGATATGAAAAATCGCGAAATGCCTTTTTGAATAGGGTTGTGGTCATATCCAATGGTCGCATCAATGAAGATTAAGGGAGGATATATCATAGCTAGGATCTATTTAAGATACCGGGAGTTGGAAGAGTCAAGATGACTCATAGGAAAATAGCTAAAATGCGAAATCATGAAATGAATGTTGGATAGGCGAATGGTCATCGTTGGTGGTTACGTGAAAGAAAGGGGCTTATCTAGAAAATCTAATGCCCACTGTGAAGTTTTTCTCAGGAAGGGAAAAGGTGCCAAAGGCATGAGCGCACAGAGATTTTCTCAGTAACTGCTAGAGATGAACCGATTGTAACTGCTAGAATGACTTATTGCATCTACAAGAGAATTCGAAGAATCTTAGGGTGATCACTAAAGGATTTGAAGAGTCTCAAGGTATCTATCAGTGGAATGAAGACTCGGAATAAAGACGATTGAAAGATGGAAAAGATTCGAAGACTGTAGCTAGAAGAGAAGCCAAAGAGTCTCAACATAATGGCCATGGATGAAAAATAGACTAAGTGTAATCACCAAAGGGGATGAAGAGTCAGGTGTATGATCTGGGAAGGGACTGGTCATTATAAATATATGAAAAACAGAGAAGAGTAGGTTTCTTCTATTGAGAGTTATTCATGTGGGTAAAAACAGGTAGTGTGCAGGAGCTGAAACGCACAGAAGAGGCATAGCGTGAAGAACATAAATACATATATGAGAGAGGAAGAGGAAGATGAGGTGTACATGCAGAGATAGAGCAGAAGAACAAAAATTCCAAATAATAATGCAAACAAGAAGAAATTGATGCAGGCAGAGAATAGTAGTGCAACATAATAGTGATGAGACTGGTAAGCTATTGATGAACACTGTATCACTGTAATAAGTTTTAGTAACAATTTTTTTATAATAAAGGTGGTATGGAGGTGCTAGGGAGGACTGGTGTCCTCAAAGGCTCAAGTAGGTTCTTGAACACAGAAAGTTGTAGCTTCCATTTGATTGCAGCCAAAAAATCCAGGGTGGCAGGGTGGTGCAAGGGAGAACTATTGTTCTCTGTTATATAGGTTGGTGCCTGTGTGACTAGAAGTTGGTGTTGGAACACTTAGGGAGTTGGTGCTTCCTTCTAGTGGGTGCTAGAGAAACCAGGGAGTTGGTGCTTCCTTCTATTGGGTGCTAGAGAAACCAGGGAGTTGGTGCTTCCTTCTAGTGGGTACTAGAGAAACCAGAGAGTTGGTGCTCTCAACAAGTTGCAGCTTTCAAAACAGAGGTGGTAGCTTCAAAAGGAGTTGGAGCTCATAAGAATGATAATGTAGAGAATATAAAGATTACTTATCATATCAAGAAGATGAGGTTTTTCCCTTTATGGGTTTCCTCGAGAAATATATACCTCTGTATATTTCATGTGTGTGATTGATGATTGAATATTATATTGCTTACTTCCCTACATTATTGTGATCATCTTTGAGTATTCTGTAAATATCTTAAAATGGGCATAATTTTTTAAGCACAGTAACAATTGATTCACCCCCCCGCCTCTCAGTTGTCCAACAGGCTCCAACATTCTTCAAACCAAAGGGAATTCTAGCATATGCATATGTCTCCCATGGTGTGATAAATGTATTCATTTCCCTTACGTCCTTAACCACCAAGACCTGGTTATATCCAGAGAAACCATCCAACATCGACATGCAGGTCAATCCAGTAAATTGTTGTAGAAGAAAGTCCATGTTAGGCAAAGGGAAATTATCTTTTATGATTTCTTTGTTAAGGTCCCTAAAGTCAACACACATCCATATTTCCCTAGTCTTTTTACTTACAATAATTGGATTTGAAATCCAGTCTAGATGTTTGATGGGATAAATTATCCCTTCCTTCTTCAACTTCTCCAATTTGATTTTTACCAGAGGTTTCATCTTGGGATTCATCATCCTTATTTTTTGTTTCACTTGTTTTGCTTCTTCCCTTAAAGGAATGATATGCTAGAATATAGTTGTATCGTAGGATTTAAAATCATCATAGGTCCAAGAAAACACATCAATATATTCCTTGAATAAGGAAATATATGTTGGATCATGTTGTCATTGATGCCAATGGTTTGATTGATTGATGTCAAAGGATTAATGTCAAGTGATTAAATGATTGATTGATGTCAATGGATTGATTGATAGGCTTGATTGATTGATTATTGATGAACAATGTATATGTATTGTCTTTGATGAGAATGATAGATGTCAAGTGGAAACCAATTGATGAATATGGATCAATAAGTTATTATTGATATGATTCATAGATGAAGGTGTATCAATGAGTTGTCATTGATACATGATTAATATGGATTCTTTGATATATGATGCATAGTTTTTTTAATGTAAAGATGAATCATTATTTTCTTGGCATGGTACAAATGGATGAACTCCAAAGTGGTCCCCTTATGGTGAAAGCTCTCATGGGAAGACGCTTTGCGGTTGAGTTATGGTTGAGAGAACCCATACTTGTATGTGGAATAATGAGATGAATATCAGTGATTTTGTTGGTGAAACTATCATAGATGGATAGTGCTTGTCAAGTCATTTCTGGTGGTATGTGGAATGACACATAACTCCTCACAGTTTGAGAGTTATGGCCCTACGAAGTTGAAGGACCCCCATATGATAGATTGAAGCCCCATAAGTTCAAAGAAGTCAAAGTGCCTTAAAATAAGAAACAATTATTTAAATGATAAATTAAAGTGACAAAGTCAAGTTGGATTACTTAAATAATAAAGAGAAGTGACAAAATCAAGAAGAAATATTTAAATGATAAAGATTGGAGAACTTTCTATTTATGGAAAGTAGTTAACCCTAAAATAAGGAAAATAGATTAAGTGACCTAGAAATGGGTTAAGTGACCTAGAGGATGAAATAATAAATAAGATAGAAATGGTGTCTTGCAAAATCATCCGTTTTGTGGATCAATGGAGAGATTCTTATGAGATTATCTTTTGGATTATTGATGGAGAGATTCTTGTGAGAGCATCTTTGGTGTGGATCTATTGAGCATGATTGAAGATCTATTCTAAGAAAAAGAGCATGAAGAGGATCTCATGGACACATCAAACTTTCGTCAATATCGAAGATATTGACAGAAAAAGTCTCGGATCTTCAAAAGCCCTATTTTATGAGGTATACACAGGGTGTAATGGGCTAGACCGCGTACGTACGTAGGCTGTATGTGGACAAGGCGTGTAGAGTGGATAAAATTATGGAGATTTGTGTTTGAGCTAATTACTGGTTGTTGAAGACTGGAGCAAGTTCTAGATCTAGCTTATATGGGCTCAGATCTGTCACTGAGACACTAGTATGGGTACATTACTGTATTGATGGTTACTATTTCTTGTTGTGTTGTGATTTCTTAGGGCAATCTTGGTATGACTGCTATGATGTGATTTATGTTGGTTGATGGAGTAAACAGTACTCTTTTGATTCAGTGGTGATATGATTTCTATGGTATACTAGTTTCTTATGCATGATTGAGTCAGCATTCATATTGATTGGTTGTGGAGCATGAGTAAGCTATTGGAGAGATTGCATGTGTTGTTATTGGCTAGTGGTCAGTTTGGACAGTGGAAGATAGAAGAAATTATGCTTGTAGGTTGTAGAGGATCTGAGTTTGTGATGAAAAATATAAACCTTGAATAGCTCAGGAGGTATACACAAGATGTTGTATATATTGGCCACATACATACATGGGTTGTAGTGAGCCAGGGTGTGTACACACGTGGGATGCACTACTAGCAGGTCATGTACCAGTTGCAGATTGATATCTGTTGAGGATTGTTGCCTCATCTCAGTTGGTGTTGAGTTTGTAAGATGAGTCTTGCATTATAGAGTTGGTGCTCTTGTAGAGTTGTAATCTATTCAGTTGTTGTTGAAAAACCTCAAGGATTGTAGTCCGTAATAGAAAGAAAATTGTACATACATCTTGTGTTCTTTGATTTCCTTGTGGTGATGACGTATTGATGATCTATGTTGCTTATATATGTTGTTGATATATGTTCACATATAACTGGTTATAAATGACAACAATGAGTAATATGTGAATGTTGAATTCTAACTAATGAGTTTTGTGTAAGAGGGAAGTTTTGGTAAAAAGAGCCCCACACTCATTCACCCCCCTTCTAAGTGTGGTAGGTGTGTCCAACAATTGGTTGCAAAGCAGGCCTTCACTACAAGCTTGAAGGATATCCATAGACACACAAATGGATGATTAAGTTCCAATCCTTGATGAGGAAAACTATTCTACTTGGAGAATAGAAATGAGAGTACATTTGAAGGAAATGGGAGCGGATATTTGGAAGGCAAACATTGGTGGATCAGTTCCCTTGAAGAAAAATTCAAAGTTTGCAGCTCAAAGGGAAGGAAAGAAGAATGATTCATTGGCTCTCAGGACTATTCTTAGTGGAATCTCAAGCCCTATCAAAGAGAGCATGGGACAATGCACTTCTTCCAAGGATCTATGGATAAAGTTAGAGGAGACATATCAAAGCAAGAAGGAGAAGGAAGATATTGAAGACCACTCCATCAAGATTATAAAAGGTAAGGAATCATCAAAAACCCTTGATTGTATTATTTCAAAATGTGATCTTGAAAACATTTAAAGTGAAGATAGCACAAAGGAAGATCTCAAAAGTATTTCAAATGAAGGTAAAGAATCTCCAAAGACTCTTCATTGCAATGATTCAAAATGTGATGATGTTGATTTTTTCTCAAGTGAAGAAGAAGATCTAGAAATAGTTTGTGTAAAGTTTGATGGTAGTTATGCCATGTAAATAATAGAAGAAAATATATTAGAACTTCAAAAGGAAGTTGAAGAGGGTTTATATAGATATGGCAGTGTTCATTATTATACACACTATAACTATCTTTCGGATAACACTAAGAAGTTTCATAGGAGGAATCAAAGGCACATATTGAAGTTAAAGAGAATGCTCAAAGAACAAGACGAGAGAAATAAGACTCAATTAGAAGAAAAGGAAGAATATATCACAACACTAAAGAATGAAAAATGAGATATGAATATAGATGATGAGATTAGCAAAAGTTTTGAAACTATTTTCCATCTCAAGACCAAAATTGAAGAAGCCAAAAGGGTAGAGGAACTATTGAAGGATAAAATAAATGAAAAGGAAGAGTCATGTCATAATTTAGAAGCTGAAGTTGTTGACCTTAGAAAGAAGGTAGAGAAGTCAAACAAATTCTTGAATAGCTCACAAATATTGGATGAGATCTTAGAAATTCAAAGATCACCATATGATAAATCAGGTCTTGGATACAAAAAGGAAGCTACACATGATGAAGCAAGCACCTCAAAGAAGCATGAGGTAAGTCCATCACATAAGGAAGACAATGTTGCAAAAAAAAAATCTATACAAGGCAAAGAAAATTTCAAAAGAACAAAGCAAGGAAGACATCAAGAAGCTAGTCTTGGGACACCAAAGCAAAGGTATGAAAGTATTTTTCATGGGAATTTGTATTCATGTAATGGACATGGTCACAAATATTTTGAATGTAGATATTATGAAAGGAGATATAATTGAAGATTTTATAACACCATGAGGTGTTGGAGATATGATCAAGTAGGACACATTGTTGTTCACTGTAACACCATTAGATGCTACAACTGTAGTGTATTTGTCCACAAATCCCAGGAGTGTTGGAACACAAGAAGAAAGTCCATGATGAGGAATTTAAATAGAATGGCTAGAAGAAGGAATGAAGTAAGAAAGGAAGACATATTTGAAAATATGGATGCTCAGAGCTCAAGTTCTGAGGAGAAGGGACATCTACAGAAGTGGGTGAAGAAGACAGAGCAACCAAATCCGAATGAAAGACTGAAGGGGACTTCAAGTGTTTTTTCCACAAAGGCATACGCGGGTGATAGTGGTATCATTCACATACATATGCGGGCTGACCTTGAATAGGTCGCGTACATAAGCGCTCTCTTGTGTAGCAGGTCGCGTATATCTGGAAAAGCCTTGGGAAAAAGGAAATGCACATGGTTTGTAGCTTGATGTAATGATATAACTCTGTGATGCAGGGGATGAAATAGTTTGTTGCAGGTTCTGACACTATTTGTTGCAGGCTTAAATGTTCACCTTTTGGATTATGTAAAATAAAATCTTGGGTGCATGGCACTAACCTATGAGTATGGATTGGTGCATTTTCGGTTGAAGAACAATGTTGATTATAACAGCGTAGTTATGGCACCTTGGTCATGTAATGTATATTGATTGGAAGCTTACTTGTTGAAAATCTTGATACATGCTTTTGGCATATGGATGGGATACATATTGGGACATGTAGTTGGTGAGTTGATGAGGTGATAATGTTGTACAATCATTGATGATCTTTAGTTGATGCATGATTGGTACATTTATAGTACATTTTTAGAGGCACCTACTAGAAATTTGATTGGCACATATGTTATGGAGGATTTGGCATACATGTATAAGGATTCATCATATTTTGGTATTGGTGCATGGTGATTTTTGGTACACTCATATATTGCATATGCTTGATGATACTACACCATTGGTATTACTTGATTAGCACAACAATTGGTAATTGTTTGATACATGGTTATGGTACTTGATGGAGATATATCATGAGTGATATGACACTTTTTTGGCATCTTGGTAGATGCACATGGTTGTCATATTGGTGGATGCACATGGTTGTCATATTGGTAGATGCACATGTTGACATGTTGATAGAGACATGTGGTTGATACATTCCATGGATGATATATTTTGGCACATTGTATGATGTTGATGTACATGGGTGTTGTACATTGTGGGAACATTTTGGTACATGATGTACTTGGTTGATATATTGTTCATGATTCTTTATTTTATTGTTGACATATCTTTTGTTTCATGATGTATGGTATGGCACAAGTTTGATGCATAAATAGGTCCAAGGATCGTCATAGAGAGAATGGTTGATCTATGATCTGGTTGAAGATAGAGGGAGACATACCCATAGGGGGGAGTCATTCTTATTCCAATGATTATAGGAGGATATATGTATCATATGCATACCTAGAAAAGAGCCCTATATTTGAAGAAAGAGCACAGAGGCATACTTCCATGGGGAGTGATGGTCACAATGGGAATATGAGCAATGCATATTCAGAATTACATTAGATTGATATCCCTTGTTCAAAAGGGGAGAGATTATTTAGAGGAAGATCAATGGCATTCAAACAGGGGGAGCAGCCCCAAGGACAGTCCAAGTAGGGGGAGCATCCCCAAGGTGAGAATGGCCCTTTTCCATTGATGTCAAAGGGGGAGAGATAGTCACATTGATGTGATTGATGGGAGAGATAGTCATTAGTGATGGGGAGAGATAGTCATATTGATATGATTGATGACTATTGATGTAGAGCATTCCTTGTCTACATGTTGACATCAATAATTGGTGTTGACATCAATGTTGGTATTGCCATCAATGCCAAAGGGGGATATTGTTGGATCATTTTGTCATTGATGCCAATGGTTTGATTGATTGATGTCAAGTGATTAACTAATTGATTGATGTCAATGAATTGATTGATACACTTGATTGATTGATTATTGATGAACAATGTATATGTATTTTCCTTGATGAGAATGATAGATGTCAAGTGGAAACCAATCGATGAATATGGATCAATAAGTTATCATTGATATGATGCATAGATGAAGGTGGATCAATGAGTTGTCATTGATACATGATGAAGATGAATTCTTTGATATATGATGCATAGTTTGTTTAATGTAAAGATGACTCATTATTTTCTTGTCATGGTACAAATGGATGAACTCCAAAGTGGTCCCCTTATGGTGAAATCCATCGTGGGAAGATGCTTTGTGGTTGACTTATGGTTGAGAGAACCAATGCTTGTATGTGGAATAATGAGATGAATATCAATGATTTTGTTGGTGAAACTATCCTAGATGAATATTTCTTGTCATGCCAATTCCGGTGGTATGTGGAATGTCACATAACTCCTCACGGTTTGAGAGTTATGGCCCTAAAAAGTTGGACCCCCATATGATGGTTTGAAGCCCCATAAGGTAAAAGAAGTCAGAGTGCCTTAAAATAAGAAATCATTATTTAAATGATAAAGTAAAGTGACAAAGTCAAGGTGAATTATTTAAATAATAAAGAGAAGTGACAAAATCAAGAAGGAATATTTAAATGATAAAGATTGGAGAACTTTATATTTATGGAAAGTGGTTAACCCTAAAATAAGGAAAATAGGTTAAGTGACCTAGAAATGGGTTAAGTGACCTAGAGGATGAAAGTATAAATAAGATAGAAATGGTCTCTTGCAAAATCAGCCTTTTTGTGGATCAATGGAGAGATTCTTGTGAGATTATCTTTTGGAGTATTGATGGAGAGATTCTTGTGAGATTATCTTTTGGAGTATTGATGGAGAGATTCTTGTGAGAGAATCTTTGGTGTGGATCTCTTGATCATGATTGAAGATCTATTCTGAGAAAGAGAGAGTAAAGAGGATCTCATGAGAGCTTCTTATGAGATCTTCTTGTGAGAGCATCTTTGGTGTGGATCTCTTGATCATGATTGAAGATCTATTATGAGAAAGAGAGAGTGAAGAGGATCTCATGGACACATCAAAGTTTCAGAAATATCAGATATCTTGATGACAAAAGTCTTAGAGATTTAGAAACCCTAGTTTCTGAGGTATACGTGGGTTGTAATGGGCCAGACTGCGTACATATATGGGTTGTATGAGGGAAGGGTTCTTATAGTGGATAACATCATGGAGATTTGTGTTTAAGTTGATGACTGGTTGTTGAATACTGAAGCAAGTTCAAGATATAGATTCTATGGGCTCAGATATTTTACT
The DNA here is from genome assembly GCA_000966675.3 of Picea glauca. Taxonomy (NCBI): domain Eukaryota; kingdom Viridiplantae; phylum Streptophyta; class Pinopsida; order Pinales; family Pinaceae; genus Picea; species Picea glauca. Next base: position 29,659 of record JZKD02S1714704.1, read on the forward strand.
AAGACAATGGTATGGGTACATTATTGTATTGATGGTTACTATTGCTTGTTTTGTTGTGAATGATTAGGGAGTTCTTGTTATGACTGCTATGATGTGATTTATGTTGGTTGATGGAGTAAACAATACTCTTGTGATTTAGTGGTGATATGATTTCTATGGTATATTAGTTTCTTATGCATGATTGAGTCAGGATTCATATTGATTGGTTGTGGAGCATGAATAAGCTATTGGGGAGCTTGGATGTGTTGTGACTAGATAGTGGTCAGTTTGGACAGTAGAAGACAGAAGAATATATGCTTGCAGGTTGTAGAGGATCTGATTTTGTGATGAAAAATATAAATTCTAAATATCTCAGGAGGTATATGCAGGATGATGTATATATTGGTCACATAGATACATGGGTTGTATTCAACCAGGGTGCGTACACACGCGAGCTACACTACTGACAGGTCACGTACCTGTTGCAAATTGATATTTTTTTAGGATTGTTGCCTCATCTCAGTTGGTGATGAGGGTGTAAGTTGATTCTTTCATTATAGAGTTGGTGCTATTGTAGAGTTGTACTCTATTCAGTTGTTGTTGAAAAACCCCAAGGATTGTAGTCTGTAATAAAAATAAAATTGTAAATAATCTTGTGTTCTTTGTGTTCCTTGTGGTGATGAGTTATTGATGATCTATGTTGCTGATATATGTTGACATCTAACTGGTTATAAATGACAAAAATGAGTAATAAGTAAATGTTGAATGTTAACTAATGAGTTTTCTGTAAGAGGGAAGTTTTGGTAAAAATATCCCCACACTCATTCACCCCGCCTCTAAGTGTGGTAGGTGTTATCACTAAAATTTCGTCCACAAATGGTTATAGGAATCCAGCATCTTCAAACAACTATGAGTTCACCCATGGACCAAAATTACCAAAAAAGCATTTCCAAAAGGTCCAAAACTATACAACCAGTTATAAAATCAAGATGCGCTATGACTACATAGGGCATGCGTGCACTTGCACCATCAAGAAATGCAGGAAAAGCGCACATGCACAAGATGTGCGACTATGGACGCTAAAAGCCGCGCACACCTAATAACGCCGCATTTATGATATTGGTCGACCTCCCACCCACTTCTGGTTCAGCTTCCAAGTCGACTTAACATCTAAATCTCGGCTGGATCCAGCTGGGTGGCTGGTCAAAGACCTAAAGGTGCCCTAAATAGCCCCTTTTCACACTAAATGTTGGTTTCACAATACCTCAAAGTGGTGTTATAAAACAAGGCCATGGGTGCACTACATTTTCAAGGAATTCATTTGCAAGGTTATGTTGCTACTATTCTCTTGGGGAAACCTCTTTTCTCATCAAGGGAATACTAGAACCATTCCATTTGGGCAATCCACATCACCTTTTGAGTGGGTTAGATTGGGATTCTTTCACCATTTCTTTCAAGTTTTCATATTGTAATAAGATCTCAATCTTGAGGGTCCAAGAGCCCTCCATTGGAGGAAGAAGGGACCCAAAGTCCCCTTTATCCTTGGTGTTTTMTTTTCACTAATACAATCATTTCCATTGGTGACATGAGTCTTGTTTGTTTCTTGTTCTTATGTCCTTATGCATAATAGTTTACTTGTTTTTTCCTTTCCTAGTTTAATTCTTAGCTTAGTCTTTTATGTTTATCCTTCTAACCCTTTCCTTTACTGATGTCTTKCTTAGCTAACCCAACTAAGCTTGTAAGCACCTYGATTTTGCTCATTTAGGTGAMAAAAGAGGYGCAATAGATTGGCRAATCCATTGGGGAAAGGTATCAATTTCCTACCCCATTTGGGTTATKTTATCTCTTCTTTCTCTTTATTTAACCTCYAGGTACCATAACCAGCCCAAGAYGACCTACAAAACATCAAATTCAAAKATGAGTTGARAGAATTCCATCCGGAATTTTCTTCACGGCCRTGTGACAGTTGTGCGCGGGTTTATTGGCCCACAGTCATGMATCATGCGCATGTGCACCAAAATCACTTTATTACTCAACGCCTTCTGCGCACCTGTKSTCAAAAGTCTTTTTCAGTTYGCGCATTGGTGYTCAGARTGCCTATGTCTAGTCTAAGACCCACGCACCTGTGCAAAAAAATACACATTGTAATCTTTTTTATGATCTATTGAAGGCCCATAGCCTTCTTAAAGATGATTCCATGCRTGTTGTAATCTTCACTACACTTACATTCCCTCTCCATATAAAGGGATTAGTCAAAACACATAGGCACTTAGGGGTAAAATCATAACTTTCCCTCCTCTTTGTCGTTTTTCCAMATGGATGGCTTKCTTTGACTAAAGTTAAGTTGGAATCATTTTACATCACATATAAAACTTGCATTGGGACCAKAAATTGGATATCAATCATTGAGTATGCTCTTCTCTCACGCTTCAAAGCAATCTTGAGAATCAGAAAGAGGTTGTAGGGCAATTTCATCTCCCTTAAAAAGATAAAATATTTAKGAGATGACAACAACCCCCTCGGGACTCCTCTTAGTTTATTTTTCAAAACACATCTTAAGATTGTAAYGAGCCCATACATGCCCACATGCTACAAAKATAGGATAGTGTTGAAATTTACTTTCTTAAATTAAATCACTAGGGAAGTTTAAAGGTTTTGTAACGGGGCCATACATGCCCACATGATCACAATCTAGGATAGTTTTAAAKATTTCTTAGATTAAATCACATTAGGGAGTTAAGGGAATAGTAAAGCACCCACATGTCCACATGATATMTTCCTAGGGACTTTTGAATTCCTCAAGGTTGTACTAATGACATTTAGTTAAATAGGTAATCAAAGACTTGTAAGGACCAAGCAAAGTYCACATGCAACAAGGTGACACCTAAATTATTAAAAATTGGCACACTTTCACTTGTTCACACACAMAGTTCACCAATCACTCACATAGTTTTATCTATAAATTGTGGAGGTTAAAGTAAGTTTCCTTCAATGGGATTCTGAAACACCTAACCCTTTTCTTGGAAAAACTATCCACTCCCATTTAATTTCAATGATATTGGCTCACACCCCCAATCTCTCAAACAACCACATATAAAAAAGTTCTAAAAACTCACTAACTTTTCCTCTACAGGAGGTTCCAAAAGAATTTCTTAGCCTAGGTAGGATTTCGGGGATAGGCATCCAAATAACTCCCCGTTATCTGGTTCTCACATTTTCAAAACAATAGAAGTTTTCAAATAGGGAACTTTAAATCCTCCAATTCAAGTGTTCCTAACACCATAATGCAGGGAGATACCCGTGAAGGGTTGAAGGCTGAAGTCTAGTTGTTCTATGCATCCCCCCTTGAGGAACCCACCTCTTGGATGGGATACAGCCCGTGACCCATTTCTGAGGCCGGAAATCTAAATGCCACACTTTGACCGAGGTACCTAGTGACCAAATTTTAGGACATCTACCCAGGTGGCAATTGTGGGCTACAATTGCACCTTAATCAGATTTTGTGTGGCTATTGGGAAATATAGCCATCTCTTTCGAGATATGCACCCTCTACCCCTCATTATAACTGATTACTTCATCCTTCACTAGTCCCTCTTCCAATGGCTTTAGAGCCCATTGTTGAGTATTATTGGAAGGTCCAGTGCTATTTGAGAGGAAGGACATTACGTCTTTTAAGACACGAGCATTTGTTTTCTTTGTTCCCCCACATGGACAAAATCCACCTATCCACATATATGCTTCTTTATCAAAACAATTTATGTATGATGCACTTCTGATTACATTTGATTTGGATATATATCATGTAAAGTTCAAAAATTGTAGCAAAGGCTCTTGTTTATTTATTGCTCTCACCACCATTCACACACATTCACTCAACTAGTCGGACATCATAGAGGACCCACAAAACCCCCATCATTCCATATGCTTGTTAAATCTCCCTCCTATTCTAGGGGGAGTTCCTAGTCTTGCCAACTCACCAGCCCCACCTTCTCACACTCTTCTGAGTGCCACTGTCTTGGGATCATCTTTGCTTAGTTCCACCTTACCTGGGTCCAATTCCCAAGGTCCACCTTCCACTCACTCTCCTTTACATGGAAGCGGGGGGGAAACTTCCTCTCAAGGGGGAGGTACAAACCCACCTAGTCCCCCTCAAGGGTCAGGTTCACAAAACACTCACACCATGGCTGGAACTAATCCTCCACCACCACTCCAGATTCCATATTTTTCCTCTCTCAACATACCATATCTAAGAAAACTCACAAATGATCCTATATTGCATGACCCCACATGGCCTGCAATGCCTACCAAACTACCTTGAGATATCCCCAAGTTTGAAGGAAAGGCAGGAGATGACCCTGCCAACCATGTCATGACTTTCCACTTATGGTTCTCTTCCAACGACATTATGGATGATTCCATCCAAATACGATTATTTCAATGCACACTCACTGACCCATCAGCCAAGTGGTATGTAGACAAAAAATCAGGGTCCCATGTGACTTTTGAGTCCTTGGCCAAAGAATTGTTTACCTTCTTCCAATTACCAATCCGCCATGACAATGGTCTTGAACTACTCTTTGATTTTAAACAAACCTCAACCAGACATATCACTGATCACATTCATGAGTGGCGTCGACGATGTAGTTTTTGAAAAGAAGAAACCACCAAACAACAATGTCTTGATTGGTTTCTCAGATCACTTGTCTCTCTCCTTGGTAAAGATGTGGCTTCCACCTTCCCTCAATCAAAAGAAGAAGCAATTAGTAAGGCTCAATAATATGACCTCATCTATTCACAATCAGGATACTTGTACATAGTACTTCCTGATCTCTCAATACCTGTGTCATTTGGCCAAGACAAGCCTAGGATGTCTCACTCAGCAGACATATTGATTGTAACACCACACACCACAATCCACAACCCCAACAACCACCAATGTATGGCACACCTCAATATCCGTCGGCATATGGAGGAATCCCTTATTATCCTCCACCCCCTTATCAACAAACATACCTTGTTGCCCTTCCTCCAACCATTAGTGAGCCACTATTGACACGCACAATACACCCACCTATCTAAACAAGTTCTGGTACTCCCTCTACCTCAACTTATACTCTAAGTACTAGAGAAATAACCACGCCTTCCTATGTACCTTACAGATCATTACCACAACATAATCCATACTTTCCATTTCCTGGCCCTCCACAGCCCATGGCTCCACCACAAGGACACCCTCATGCTAGGGTTAATTTTGTTCAACCCTCTCCCATTCAACAATATCAAAATTTTGAATAGCTAAATATGGAAAATCCAACCCATCAATCGAATAATGCCAAAAATAAAGGAAAAAATCGAAACAATAAAAACCCAGGTCAAGGCAGAAATCACCCCCAACAGAACCAACCTATTGGGGGCAACCAGAATCAAGGGACTCAAAACCCCCAGGGGGGAAATAACAATAGACGTCAAGGGAAAAATAAAAATAACCTTCGAACCAACTTCCCCTGTGCCCTTTGCGGTGAGTTCGGTCACTATACTCATCATTTCCCCCAAATAGTTGATTTTAAAGGGATGAAAGACTCCTTGAATGGACCACATCCTCCAGCACCTCCTTCCCCTTAGCAGGCCCCACAAAAATATGTGCAACAACCACCCCCATCTATGCTACAAAACCCCATTCCACACCAAGGAGTGATGAACACCCAACAAGACATGTAGCCTATCCCACCACAGTTGGTAAAATATCTCAATCCAAGCAATCTCGCAGATTGTACTATCCTCCTCACTAGTGAGGAAGAAGTCCTTCTACAAACATGTAGTTGTCAATACGGTGCACCCTCTGAGTCTCCTCCCATTTCCCCAGAAACAATCCCAACACCAACGGGACCCCCTTTGATGATCCCTCACCCTAACATGGAAACACCTATTTGCATCCCTTGCATCCCATTGCACAGGAATGTCCACAACCCTCAGGCTAGGGCGGCTCATAATTATAGTTTGGTTCATGACATGGCACAATCCCCAGCTGCCATGTCAGTCTTATAAGTACTTCAAACTTGTCCCACTCAGTGAAATTCATTACTTTCCGCCTTGGGGGAAGTTGACCCTATGGATACTCAACTCATCACATAGTAGATAACTTCACCTCCCCGCTCTCATCGCTTTTCAAATCCCCGTTAAAATTTGGAACATTATAGTTCATCGATGCATCATTGATGAAGGTGCGTCCACATGCATCATGTCCAAGTCTGTATGGCAGAAACTTGGTTCCCCCGAACTCATACCATATTCCATTACCTTAAGAGCTTATAACGGATGACCATCTTCTCCCGAAGGGCTCTTCCAAAATGTCCTTGTAGAACTCGAGGGAAAGACCATTTTCATTGACATTGAATTTATCAATGCCCCACTCGATTACAATATCTTGTTTGATCATAGCTACATGTACGCTATGAAGGCAGTTTCCTCTTCCATATTTCGAACCATGATGTTCCCCCATAACGGGAAGATCATTACCATTGATCAAGTTTCACATTATGAGCTTAACCCTTCTGCCAGCATCGATAACATTCTCTCTTTCATCCACACTAATCCTGAGGCATACCCACTCATCGAGATGGGGCCCAAAATTTTCAAAGACCCATCCTTGTTAGGAACTTACCATGGTGCACCACCACTCATTCATCCTTCCAATCAGGTATGTGTCATCTCATCYAAAGGAACTGACATTGAGGATACCCTTCCTCCCAATGAGGCTTCTTTTATATCTGACGTCCCACTAGTCGCAGAGCTCCTCCCTTAAGAAAATCCTGCGAACTCATCGACTCCACTAGTTCACGATTTCACCTCACCCCAAGGCCATATCCCAGTTTGGGAGACAGTTCCCCAAGCCATTACTCAAATCCCCATCTTTTACCCTCCACCAGGCATACAATCTTTCCAAGTAGCCGCAACGCTTACCCTTCCCAATATGGTGTTGGAAATTCCAGTATGGTATCTACATCCACCTGCCATGGTCCCTCAATCATCCCTCCCTCCTCAAACCGAAGGAATTCTGATGCAGATTCCAGTAACCTAATTCAACTCAATCAACCACCATCACCATTCATCACTTCATCAAGTACTGTCGCTACCTCCCCTAACATAAGTAACAAAGGACTGTAAACCAAATTCCCTTGCACCATATGTTTATAATATGGCCATTATACACACCATTTCCTAGCGCTACCTCAATTCCAAAAGACATTAATAGCAGTACGCCAGAGCTTCCAGCACAAACCCAATCCATCTACATCATCCTCACCAAATGTCACTAACATCCATTATGTTATGACTTCAGTCAACGAACGTATGATATGTCCTTTCTCTCTCTGCAAATCCTTAGATCATTTCACATATCAATTTCATATGATAATTGAATAAAGGAAACTCCAAGTGACCTTGATTCAAACTCTTTCACCCCCTACAGAATCGATGATTAACTCTACCCGATCACCAGAGATTCTTCATATTATTTCTCCTGAACCAAAATCACTCCCTACTCCTCCATGGTTCTTGGATGCCTTATACAAGGATTTACCCCCAAATCCCCCCAATTCCCCCATTCATTTCCCCACGAAAATTTTACACCCAACTAACATTTATAACCCTCAGTATCTCGATATTTGGTTTATGTCGAGTGAACCATCGCAATCTCATTACGTCATTTTCCTTGCTTCTTCATCACCAGAAGACAACCACACGGTGACAATCATCGATATCACTCTTTTAGATCCCTTGTATTCCCAACAATTCCACTGTGACGAGGACATACTCGAGGAATTAACCACCCCCGACTACCCATGGGATGCGCTACACCACAAATCACTCTTCCTTTCACAAGAATCCTTCACGCCTCCTAACCAACACCCCATATACACAATCGAAACCAAGGATTTTATCCCATCGGGGCATATCGACTGGTTCAACAACCCTATCCCTGCCCCTGATGCTTTTGAAGAAAGCAATATGGCCAATATTTCCCCTACAATCAAAATCAATATTTCCATAAAAAATGGAGTCGTCGAGGAAATCACCAATGGCGTCGCATGCACTCCTGAAGAAATCACTGCCTACAAAGCCATCTTCCAAGAATAATGAGATATTTTTTCTTGGTCATACATAGAGATGCCTGGACTTGATCCCTCTATTGTCGAACATCACATAGACACCTAGCCTGATATCACACCGGTTCGTCAAAAACAATGACCGCTACACCCATCCAAAGCAGTGGCCATCAAAGCCAAGATTGAAAAATTACACATTGTTGGGTTCATCTACCCCATCGCCTATACCTCATGGGTCTCCAACCCTATCCCTGTTAACAAAAAATAGGGCACCATCTATTTATGCTCGGACTTTCGCGATCTCAATCACGCCTGTCCCAAACACAGCTTCCCAACACCTTTCATCGATCAAATTATCGACGAATGTGTAGGCCGTGAGGCTTTATCCTTCATGGACGGTTTGTTTGGCTATAACCAAATCCAAATACATCCATTCGATCAATACAAGACCGCATTTACCACCCCTTGGGGTACTTTTGTATATCGTGTCATGCCTTTTGGTCTAAAAAATGTTGGTGCAACTTTCCAATGGGCTATGACATACATTTTTCATGATCTAGCTCATATCATCCTTGCATACTTGGATGACCTCACAGCTCAATCCAAAAATGCACTCAGCATCTTGATGATTTATGAATCATCTTCCAAAGGTGTCGTCAGTACAACATCCACTTGAACCCCCTCAAGTGCGTGTTTTGCATCACTGTCGGGCACCTCCTCGGGTTCATCATTTCCCAAAGCGGTATTATCGTGCATCCCCTCAAAGTCTAGGCCATCACATAAATTCCACCCCCTCGGAATTTACGCCAACTCTAGAGCCTATAAGGAAAAGATAAATTTTTACGATGATTTGTCCCAGATTATGCCACTCAAGCACACAGTTTCCTTCACTTACTATGCCACGACATCCCATTCCATTGGGATGAACATTTCCAAAATGATTTTGACGATCTTAAAATGGTACTCTCCAATGCCCCTTTAATTAGTTCACCCGACTATAATCGCGACTATATCCTCTACATATCAGCCTCAACCATCTCAGTAGCAGAATTTCTCGTTCAAATAGGAGATGATGATCATGATCATGCCATTTACTACATTAGTAAAAAACTCTCAGGGCCACCCTTGAAACACAATCACGAAGAGAAACTAGCCCTTGTAGTTGTCCTCCCAGTCCAAAAACTACGCCATTACATTCTACTTCACACAACCAAAGTCATAGCAGATTCCAACCCCATGCAATACTTGCTCAGTC
>JZKD02S1714704.1:43482-76930 GCA_000966675.3 Picea glauca
CGATCCCATCGGGTAATTCAATCTCATAAGCATTTGCCCCAAATTTCTTCAAGACCCTACATGGTCCGATTTTCTTCATCTTCAGTTTGTTATATGTCCCTCTTGGGAACCTTTCCTTCCTCAGGTGTGCCAGAATCAAATCACCAAATTCAAATTGAAGTTGTCTCTTGTGTTTATCGGCTCTGTGCTTATATTCTTGGCTCTAATTCAGCAGTTGTTGCTTCACCTGGCTGTGAAGTTCCTTCATCGCCTCTGTGAAATCTTCTGCATTAGCGCTCCTAGTTGAAATATGTTTTGAATCCCTCAGCTCAGAAATTCCTCTCAGCTACATTCCATAGACAATCTAAAATGAACTTTTCCCTATGCTTCTATTAACTGATTCGTTATAAGAAAACTCTGCCTGTGGTAATATGTTGTCCCACTGGCTATGGTGTTCTGTCACCAAGCTTCTCAGCAAGTCTCCCAGACTTCTGTTCACTACTTCAGTTTATCCATCCATCTGAGGATGATAAGATGAAATAAATGACAATTTAGTTCCTAGCTTCTTCCATAAGGTTCTCCAGAAGTGTCCCATAAATTTAGTGTCTCGATCCGAAACTATGCTCCTTGGTAAGCCGTGAAGTTGAATGACTTCTTTAAAAAATAGATTTGCAATGTGAGTTGTGTCACTGGTTTTTTGACATGGAATGAAGTGTGCCATTTTGGAAAATCTATCCACCACCACAAATATTGAGTCAAAACCTCTTTGTGTTCTTTGCAAACCCAATATAAAATCCATGTTGATTGCATCCCACAGCCTCTCAGGTATGGGAAATGGTTGATAAAATCCTGCATTCTATCTCCTTCCTTTCAAATGCTGAAAAATTTTGCATCTGTCCACAAATATTTTAACTTCTACTCACATTCCCAGCCAAAAGTATGACTCATTCAGTTTTGCAAATGTCTTGTCATGATCAAAGTGTCCGGACAATCCTCCATTGTGTTTCTCCTTCAGCAAATTCTCCCTCATGGATCATTTTGGAATAAACAGCTGATTACCTTTAAATAGTAATCCTTCCTGGATCGTGTATTCTATCCATTGGCTTCTATATCTGAGAATTGTATTCTCAGCTACTTCATACACCTCCTTAAAATATATATCATCTTTGTACATGTCCCTGAGGTCACCAAAACCCAACGTTTTGACTTTGAGCTCCTGCAATAGCAAACACTTCCTGCTCAAAGCATCAGCAACTTTGTTAGCAGTACCAGAAATATGTTTAATCACAAAGGTGAAATTTTGCATATATTCAACCCATTTTACATGTCTTTGATTCAACTTCTCTTGTTGGGTCACAAACTGCAGTGCATGATTGTCACTGTATAGGACAAACTCCTTGGGAATCAAGTAATGCCTCCATTTCTTTAATGCCTAGATGATAGCATAGTATTCCTTATCATATGTGGAGTACTTCACCTTCGCTTCATTCAATTTCTCACTGAAATACGCTATCATCATGTCTTCTTGACTTAAGAATTCCCCTATTGCAAATCCACTTGCATCGCATTTCACTTGAAATGTCTTTCAGAAATCCGGCAACACCAAAATTGGTTGTTCCGTAATCTTCCTCTTCAACAGATTAAAACTCTTCTCAGCCTCTTCCGTCCAGTGAAAATATTTGTGTCTTTTCTTCACTGTGTCCATCATCAGTGCACTAATTCCACTAAAATTCCTGATGAACTTCCGGTAGAAACTAGCTAATCCATGAAAACTTCTCACCTCAAATATGTTCTTCTGTGATGGCCAATTCTTAATCACTTCCACCTTATCTGGATCCATCCTTAATTTGTCTGCAGATATAATGAATCCAAAATAAATGAGCTCTGTTTTCATGAATGAGGATTTCTTCATGTTTATCAGCAGCTTCTCCTGTTGTAATTTTTGCATCATTGTAGCCAAATGCTTCAGATGCTCTGCCTTTATTTTACTGAAAATCAGTATGTCGTCCAGATATACGATAACAAATTTTCCGATGAAATCTTTCAGGACTTCATTCATCAATCTCATAAAAGTACTTGGCGCATTTGTTAAGCCAAATAGCATAACAAGACATTCATACAACCCTTCGTTAGTCTTGAAAGATGTTTTCCACTCATCACCTTCCCTTATACGGATCTGGTGATAACCACTTTTCAAATCAATTTTTGAAAAATACTTTGCTCCACTTAAGCAATCCATCAAATCATCCATCCTTGGCAATGGAAATCTGTACCTGATGGTTATCTTGTTAATGGCTCTTGAATCAGTACACATCCTCCAGCCTTCATCTTTCTTTGGACTGAGTACTGTCAGAATAGGACATGGGCTCAAGCTTTCCCTGACCAATCCCTTGTCCAACAACTCTTGGACTTGTCTTTTGACCTCTTCATTCTCCCGCGGCATTAATCTGTATGTTGCTTTGTTCGGTAAACTAGCTCCAGGTATAAGATCAATATGATGACTCACACTCCTGATTGGTGGTAACAAATGAGGTAGTTCGTCCACTACTATGTTAGCGAACTCTCCCAGCAGTTCCTGAACCTCTTTTGGTAGATCATATACTCTTGTGCTAGTTAAAACAATTGTTGGCTTCCTGACCACAATGAATTGTGGTTCCTCCTTCTTGACCTCGGTAAGGAGTTCCTTCCGACTCATGAGAAGTATAGTGTTACTTACTTCAGGTTTCACTTCCTTATATTTGATTGGAAGCAACATATGAGTTCTCCCATTCTTTTCTAGGGTGTATGTGTTCATCCTCCCATCATGAATCACATTTTTGTCATATTGCCATAGTCTACCTAGCAATAGATGACAAACATCCATAGGAATAACATCATAAAGTATCTTATCATTATATCCTCCTATCTTAAATTCAACTAAACATTGTTTAGTGACATTTACCTGATGTCCTTTTTGTAGCCATGAAACTCTATATGGACTTGGATGTTCAATCGTCTCCAGCTCTAGCTTTTCTACCATCTCTGTTGAAACAAGATTATCTTTTCTACCACTATCCACAATGACCTTGCATACCCTGTCCTTGGTTTTGCAAGCAGTCCAAAAAAGTTTGTTTCTTTGGGCTGAATTATCCACCTCCTTCTCCGATGTCAAAAGAACCTTTTGCATCATCAGCGATCTTATACCTTCAGCATCTTCTGCCTCAACATCTCGCCTTTGTACTTCGGCAATGTGAGTCTCTCCACCCTCTCTCTTTTTATCTAGAAATTCATAATATTTGTGTCCACTCTTTCCACATGTGAAGCATTTTATCACTCCACCTCTTTCTCTTCCTCTACCTCTAGTACGAGGAAAAGTATTATTATCATCATAATATGCTCTCTTATCAGTATGTTGTCCTCTCTATTCAACATATTGTCCTCGTTGTGAGCTTCCACCTCTCTCAGTTCGAGTCTGAGGTTTCTTCCATTCCTCCTTGGGTTTCTGATTTTTATCTTGGACAACTGATTTGCCCCTAGCTTGACTTCTGCCTCGGCCTCTTTGACCCTGCTTTTGTCTCAGCTTCTCCTCATCTTTTAGAGCCATCTGATAAGCATCTTCCACCATTCGGATGGTTACCATGATCATCTCATCCTGAATGTCATATCTCAAGCCATTCAGGTATCTGGCAACTTTTTCATCATCGTTTTCCCGATGACCTGCCCTAATGTTCAGCTTGTAGAATTCTTCAGTGTATTCTTTCACTGTCATCAGCTTCTGTCTTAGGTTCTACACTCTTCTGAACATAGTAATTTGGTAATCCCTGGGAATGAATTTTTCCTTCATCTTTGCAATCATCCTATCCCAACTCTTGATTTTTTGATTGCCTTTGCAGCGTCTGTCAACTTATAGTTCATCCCACCACAATGTTTCATGTCCCTTTAATCTTGTGACAGCATGCTTGACCTTCTTGTATTCCTCGACATCTTCATAGTCAAATTATGTGTCCAGGGCTCTAATCCAGTCTAGAAGCTCTTCTGCATCCAAATTTCCCTCATAAACTGGAATGTCCATTTTCACTCTTGCACCCATTCTTGAAATAGCTTTGATCAAATGTCCGTTTGTTGCATCTTTGGCTACAACTCCCTCTTCTTCATGTCCAATATAATCTTCATTTTCAGACTCACTGATATCTCCTACATCAGCTGTATGCCTTTGTCTTATCTCCATGTCCACAAGTCTCGTGTGTATGTTATGCAGATCTCTTTCTACTTCTGGATTTTGCACCTACCTACCCCTTCCTCTGGACATTTCCCTTTCCTCTTCTAGATCGGGTGATTGTCTATCCCTCCTTCTTGGAGGCATGGTGAATTTTCCCTTTCTATGCTACATAAAGCAAAGAACCTTTCCATTCTCTCATACCAAACCTGATGCAATGCCTCCCTCTGCCTCGGCAAAGGCCTCTGCGCTGACCTCCCGATCTTTAAGGATCATTCTAATTTTTCCCCGAGCCGAAGTGGCTCCTTTGATTCTCCATTGGAATCTCCTTTAAAATTGACCCGCAGGTCTTTTCTATTCCTCGCAGCCTCTAGGTTCGATCTCTATTCTCTTCATGACAGGAAAAATAGAAAATCGGTTTTCGGGGTTTCAAAATCCCGATGTCACAACCTTTTGTTTCCCAATTTTTATATCTCCACTATCCCAATATACTCTAAATTCAGTTAGCCTTCTGGGATAGACTCGTGGTCCACATGAACTCCCCTTTATATTACCATGGTCCTATCACCTTTCAGGATTTCAGGGTTTCTAATGTCGAAATGTATTTATCTTTGAGACTCTCGATCTCTCGAATCTCGATTTCCCGATATGATGAGATGAGGTCAGCTGGGCCCCAAAATGGAGCTTTTCTCCTTTCAGGATTTTGGACTTTGCAATTCTGAAATGCAAGTGTTTCCTGTCTTCTAGATCCGTGAAACATCGAAACCCATCTTCTTTGGATTTTTTACATGCATCCCAAATGAATGGATGGTTCTGATTAAATCTCGGACTTCGCCAAATGCAAAGCCAAAACACTCACTTATTTGAGTCTCGATGACCTAATCTCTGATTTGGATGATCACACGACACGTGTCCTTCCTTAGATCAATGGTTACGATTCTTTCACTGATTCGGGACTTATAAAGCCTCGAGCTCTTGGTCTCTAAACTTTCGATATGCCGATGGTTCTCGATCCCTTCCATGTGTCCCAATAGATGGACGGCTCTGATTTTTATCGAAGTTTTCACTGTGGATTTTCCTGATCCCTTGTCCATGGGATTCTCGATATCCCAAACTCCGACGCCTCGATATACCGATACCTTCCGGGACCTTCTCTCAGCTCAAGAGGGTTTAAATCCTATACAACTCCTGCCAGATCATATGGCTGAAGGGTAACTAGGTGAGGATCTAACGGTTCACGATCTCCTGAGCTTGAACTCCGGATGCAGCCATAACCTCCTCACTCCTTTATCAGATCGGACGGCTGACGGGATTTTGCTAATTCTCTGCAGAGAATTCTGATCGTCGGTTTCTTCCCCATGGCGATTTCTACGAAGTGAACCAAGGATTCTTCCCTGGATTTATCCAATTACGCCACAAACCTCTGATTCCTTCTAATAACTCAAATACACCGACTTCTTATACTACCTTCAATAGTTTCAAAGGCTTTATCCTTCCTGATCTTTCTTACGACTTCGAGTCTTAAAGAAGACCCTTGCACGCACTCCTTGCGGCAACCTTCAACCAGTCGAAATGTGAAACACTCTTTGACCCTATGCACACTCTACAATGATGGTCTCTAAATACTTTACTCAGGTTCAAAACCCTGAGATTCTACTCGGCCTGCACACTCCTTGCATGGCCCCTGTGCCTGACTGCACTTCTGTGTGAATATGAGAACAAATTCTATCTCTCCTAAGCTTTCAGAGATGAACCTCTGAACCTTTTGTCAACACACTCCTTGCAAGAACTCTTTCTCAGACAGAGAAACAATTGAAACTCATTTCACTTCCCTTTCCTCTCAGATTTCAAATATTCAGCAAGAAATCATTCATACATAGCATAAAAGCAATTGCATGACAGAAAGAGTAAAACATTCATGAGCATAACATTTAAAGATGCATACACAGAGAATACATGAACACCTTGAGTCTGAATCACGGCTTTCTTGTATTAATTCAGAACTTCTATACATGGGGTCTGCTACACAACTCTCTGCTTCTCTTCTATGCTCATAATCATGCTAATGTTACAATACACAATGAGGGTGTATATATTTCGTTTTCCCTCTCTCATTCTAAACTGTCTAATATATGCATTAAAGCTACCTACCAACATAAATTCCTTCTTAGTCCTTCAGATGAGAGCGGGTCGCTCAAGGTCTGATTACAATCTATAAGTACGCCCCTCCTTAACTATCACATTTAGGTTTGGCACATCCAATCTTCAAAAGTTTTAAACAATTTATCATGTGCTCAAAATGTGTTGACGCTTTCCCCATGCTCACTTGACGTTGGCGATGCTCCTGCATCACATATACAAGCATGCATCATAGCGCACCTATTCACTACAAAGTTTCACATGCATGCGTAGTTGTCTAGCTTNTTCCTCGACATCTTCATAGTCAAATTATGTGTCCAGGGCTCTAATCCAGTCTAGAAGCTCTTCTGCATCCAAATTTCCCTCATAAACTGGAATGTCCATTTTCACTCTTGCACCCATTCTTGAAATAGCTTTGATCAAATGTCCGTTTGTTGCATCTTTGGCTACAACTCCCTCTTCTTCATGTCCAATATAATCTTCATTTTCAGACTCACTGATATCTCCTACATCAGCTGTATGCCTTTGTCTTATCTCCATGTCCACAAGTCTCGTGTGTATGTTATGCAGATCTCTTTCTACTTCTGGATTTTGCACCTACCTACCCCTTCCTCTGGACATTTCCCTTTCCTCTTCTAGATCGGGTGATTGTCTATCCCTCCTTCTTGGAGGCATGGTGAATTTTCCCTTTCTATGCTACATAAAGCAAAGAACCTTTCCGTGCTCTCATACCAAACCTGATGCAATGCCTCCCTCTGCCTCGGCAAAGGCCTCTGCGCTGACCTCCCGATCTTTAAGGATCATTCTAATTTTTCCCCGAGCCGAAGTGGCTCCTTCAATTCTCCACTGGAATCTCCTTTAAAATTGAACCACAGGTCTTTTCTGTTCCTCGCAGCCTCTAGGTTCGATCTCTATTCTCTTCATGACAAGAAAAATAGAAAATCAGGTTTCGGGGTTTCAAAATCCCGATGTCACAACCTTTTGTTTCCCAATTTTTAGATCTCCACTATCCCAATATACTCTAAATTCAGTTAGCCTTCTGGGCTAGACTCGTGGTCCACATGACCTCCCCTTTATATTACCATGGTCCTATCACCTTTCAGGATTTCAGGGTTTCTAATGTCGAAATGTATTTATCTTCGAGACTCTCGATCTCTCGAATCTCGATTTCCCGATATGATGAGATGACGTCAGTTGGGCCCCAAAATGGAGCTTTTCTCCTTTCAGGATTTTGGACTTTGCAATTCTGAAATGCAAGTGTTTCCTGTCTTCTAGATCCGTGAAACATCGAACCCCATCTTCTTTGTATTTTTGACATGCATCCCAAATGAATGGACGGTTCTGATTAAATCTCGGACTTCGCCAAATGCAAAGCCAAAACACTCACTTATGTGAGTCTCGATGACCTAATCTCTGATTTGGATGATCACACGACACGTGTCCTTCCTTAGATCAATGGTTGTGATTCTTTCACTGATTCGGGACTTATAAAGCCTCGAGCTCTTGGTCTCTAAACTTTCGATATGCCGATGGTTCTTGATCCCTTCCATGTGTCCCAATAGATGGACGGCTCTGATTTTTATCGAAGTTTTCACTGTGGATTTTCCTGATCCCTTGTCCATGGGATTCTCGATATCCCAAACTCCGATGCCTCGATATACCGATACCTTCCGGGACCTTCTCTCAGCTCAAGAGGGTTTAAATCCTATACAACTCCTGCCAGATCATATGGCTAAAGGGTAACTAGGTGAGGATCTAACGGTTCACGATCTCCTGATCTTGAACTCCGGATGCAGCCATAACCTCCTCACTCCTTTATCAGATTGGACGGCTGACAGGATTTCGCTAATTCTCTGTAGAGAATTCTGATCGTCGGTTTCTTCCCCATGGTGATTTCTACGAAGTGAACCAAGGATTCTTCCCTGGATTTATCCACTTACGCCACAAACCTCTGATTCCTTCTAATAACTCAAATACACCGACTTCTTATACTACCTTCAATAGTTTCAAAGGATTTATCCTTACTGAGCTTTCTTACGACTTCGAGCCTTAAAGAAGACCCTTGCACGCACTCCTTGCGGCAACCTTCAACCAGTCGAAATGTGAAACACTCTTTAACCCTATGCACACTCTACAATGATGGTCTCTAAATACTTTACTCAGGTTCAAAACCCTGAGATTCTACTCGGCCTGCACACTCCTTGCATGGCCCCTGTGCCTGACTGCACTTCTGTGTGAATATGAGAACAAATTCTATCTCTCCTAAGCTTTCAGAGATGAACCTCTGAACCTTTTGTCAACACACTCCTTGCAAGAACTCTTTCTCAGACAGAGAAACAATTGAAACTCATTTCACTTCCCTTTCCTCTCAGATTTCAAATATTCAGCAAGAAATCATTCATACATAGCATAAAAGCAATTGCATGACAGAAAGAGTAAAACATTCATGAGCATAACATTTAAAGATGCATACACAGAGAATACATGAACACCTTGAGTCTGAATCACGGCTTTCTTGTATTAATTCAGAACTTCTATACATGGGGTCTGCTACACAACTCTCTGCTTCTCTTCTATGCTCATAATCATGCTAATGTTACAATACACAATGAGGGTGTATATATTTCGTTTTCCCTCTCTCATTCTAAACTGTCTAATATATGCATTAAAGCTACCTACCAACATAAATTCCTTCTTAGTCCTTCAGATGAGAGCGGGTCGCTCAAGGTCTGATTACAATCTATAAGTACGCCCCTCCTTAACTATCACATTTAGGTTTGGCACATCCAATCTTCAAAAGTTTTAAACAATTTATCATGTGCTCAAAATGTGTTGACGCTTTCCCCATGCTCACTTGACGTTGGCGATGCTCCTGCATCACATATACAAGCATGCATCATAGCGCACCTATTCACTACAAAGTTTCACATGCATGCGTAGTTGTCTAGCTTACAGGCGCACATACCATGTGCACCTGTTTCCCCCATTAAGGCACCCCTGCACGTGGATATCTGCATTACAGGTGCTCACCCATGCATATATATTTCTCGATCGCCTGTGCACTAGGGGGCCTACACCCAAAAAAAACCTTGTACGGCCCTTCGTACAGGCCCTGCCCCAAAATAGAAACCCTAATTTTATGTAGGACGATAAGACATCTAACCTGAAGCTTGCTAGTCCTGAATCGGCTACCTCATCCTCTCGGAATCTCCAAATCTCCTTTGAATATCTCTCGTCCAATCACTCTGACAACAGGTGCAAATGAGGTGGCGGTGTGGGCCCTACAGCTATATATAGTCCTTTTTTCCAAACTTCCAGACTCTATTCTGGGAGCTCTGGACGTCCGTTTTTCGATATGTCTTCATCCACGGGATCAGTACCCCATCCTCTACATAAAGACAGTCCCAGGGCCATTTTTCATCCTTAGCCCCCATGGAGCCATTTTTCCATACCTCATTCAGGTACGCATGCTCATGTTCAAAATTATCAAATAAATGATTATATGCTCGCTTATCTTCAGATATTGTTCACATCGGGTATTTGGTTGTCATGTGTCCATGTACTTGGTCATCACACACTAGTGCAGCCCCTTTAGGTATATAATCAACACTGGCATGTAATCATTCCCTCTGAATCTCAATTGCATCTACAGTCACACCCTCTGAAATTTTCCTTTAGGGTCCCTATATCTGGCTCTGCAATACTGTCACCTACACTGCATTTTGGGTACTGTCACCCAATAGCACTCTCCCCCACATGAGTTGTCCCATTCATATCCCCCCTTGGCACTTTGACACTCATGTTGTTTTCAACCTTTAGGGATGGGAGTCTCGATAGTCTTACATCATGTCGCGAATCAGCCACATACTTCTTCTCCTCATTTTGCTAGCCTACCCAAGGGACTCCCAGGGCACTTCCTCATGGTTTTATATTGACTGCACTCCTACAACACCATTTACCATCCATTTCATCCACCGTCAGTTTTCCCATCTTCAGATTTCCCTCCATACATCGCCCTACTACAGAAACCCGCCTATAGGGCCCCAACCCTCCACTTGTTTTTTACACTAACTTGTGCCATCCTCAGGCCAAGCCATCTTACACTGGAGCACCCATTTCTGTATCTGCATTATTATCCCCACTGATTTTTTAATTCTTTTTGTAATTAAGTCATTATTTATAGCATTTTACATAGCTTTTTGTTGTCACCTTTGGCGACCTTCTTGGCAAACGCAACCCATGTCGCCCTTGGTTGGGGCATCCCTTATCACCTACTCCTGTTGACATCGTCCATAAATTCTGAGTATCCCACATGCCACCTACCTCTACTCTCTAAGTTTGTTCACTTTGTCCCGCCTCTGGCACAACTTATCCCACGTCTTGTTGTCCCCCTGACACTTGAGATCGTTGAACTGTTGTGACCACTTATACTTCACATATATCCCCAACCAAGGGTAGTCTTGAGTCTCCACACATCTTGAATTCATCCATGTACCTCCTTAGTTACTGACCTCACCTAGTGGATTTCACGAAGCCCCTTGCTTCTTGGAGTCGTGTCTCCCTTTTTGTCGACATCAGCATAGTTTCCAGAANCATGCATGTGTAGTTGTCTAGCTTACAGGCGCACATACCATGTGCGCCTGTTTCCCCCATTAAGGCACCCCCGCACATGGATATCTGCATTACAGGTGCTCACCCATGCATATATATTTCTCGATCGCTTGTGCACTAGGGGGCCTACACCCAAAAAAAACCCTGTACGGCCCTTCGTACAGGCCCTGCCCCAAAATAGAAACCCTAATTTTATGTAGGACGATAAGACATCTAACCTGAATCTTGCTAGTCCTGAATCGGCTACCTCATCCTCTCGGAATCTCCAAATCTCCTTTGAATATCTCTCGTCCAATCACTCTAACAACAGGTGCAAATGAGGTGGCGGTGTGGGCCCTACAGCTATATATAGTCCTTTTTTCCAAACTTCCAGACTCTATTCTGGGAGCTCTGGATGTCCGTTTTTCGATATGTCTTCATCCACGGGATCAGTACCCCATCCTCTACATAAAGACAGTCCCAGGGCCATTTTTCATCCTTAGCCCCCATGGAGCCATTTTTCCATACCTCATTCAGGTACGCATGCTCATGTTCAAAATTATCAAATAAATGATTATATGCTCGCTTATCTTCAGATATTGTTCACATCGGGTATTTGGTTGTCATGTGTCCATGTACTTGGTCATCACACACTAGTGCAGCCCCTTTAGGTATATAATCAACACTGGCATGTAATCATTCCCTCTGAATCTCAATTGCATCTACAGTCACACCCTCTGAAATTTTCCTTTAGGGTCCCTATATCTGGCTCTGCAATACTGTCACCTACACTGCATTTTGGGTACTGTCACCCAATAGCACTCTCCCCCACATGAGTTGTCCCATTCATATCCCCCCTTGGCACTTTGACACTCATGTTGTTTTCAACCTTTAGGGATGGGAGTCTCGATAGTCTTACATCATGTCGCGAATCAGCCACATACTTCTTCTCCTCATTTTGCTAGCCTACCCAAGGGACTCCCAGGGCACTTCCTCATGGTTTTATATTGACTGCACTCCTACAACACCATTTACCATCCATTTCATCCACCGTCAGTTTTCCCATCTTCAGATTTCCCTCCATACATCGCCCTACTACAGAAACCCGCCTATAGGGCCCCAACCCTCCACTTGTTTTTTACACTAACTTGTGCCATCCTCAGGCCAAGCCATCTTACACTGGAGCACCCATTTCTGTATCTGCATTATTATCCCCACTGATTTTTTAATTCTTTTTGTAATTAAGTCATTATTTATAGCATTTTACATAGCTTTTTGTTGTCACCTTTGGCGACCTTCTTGGCAAACGCAACCCATGTCGCCCTTGGTTGGGGCATCCCTTATCACCTACTCCTGTTGACATCGTCCATAAATTCTGAGTATCCCACATGCCACCTACCTCTACTCTCTAAGTTTGTTCACTTTGTCCCGCCTCTGGCACAACTTATCCCACGTCTTGTTGTCCCCCTGACACTTGAGATCGTTGAACTGTTGTGACCACTTATACTTCACATATATCCCCAACCAAGGGTAGTCTTGAGTCTCCACACATCTTGAATTCATCCATGTACCTCCTTAGTTACTGACCTCACCTAGTGGATTTCACGAAGCCCCTTGCTTCTTGGAGTCGTGTCTCCCTTTTTGTCGACATCAGCATAGTTTCCAGAAGGGCGACAGTATCTTAACTCTCATTACCCTTACAATGAGGAGTCTTGGATGACATAGGGAGAACCATCATTACTCTCTGCTTTCGTTGACCCCCATAACATTCAACTTCAACACTTTCTCATGTTACAGTGGGTCTTACTTTGCGACTATTGCAGTTGTTTTTTATATTTTCTGAAGACCACTGAACTTTGTTGGGCTATCAATGCCCATAGAATCTGTGACACTTCTTACAGGTGTCATTGCCTACTGTTCAGAGTATATTCCTCCTCAGAAGTGTCCTCTGCCTTTATCAAAAATTCCCCCGAGGGCGTTGCAGTTGTCTACATCAACACACAATTTCAGTTATCGTACAACACCTTTTTTTGAGTTACACGAGCATGGGGCATGCCCGCTTCATTTGTACACAATTTATTTTCCACACCTTGCGAAAGGTTGGGTTCTATAGGCTCCCTTCTCCCTCCAACGGGTCACTCTTGATACTCTCACTATTTCTCTTTCTTACAATGGTACTCTCAGTAGAAGAAACATTGATGAATTTCGGCTATCTGTATGCTCCTAACTTCATTCATCAGGAGGCATATGTTATCACTGAAATTTCATCCGCAAATGGTTATAGGAATCCAGCATCTTCAAAAAACTACGAGTTCACCCATGGACCAAAATTACCAAAAAAACATTTCCAAAAGGTCCAAAACTATACAACCAGTTATAAAATCAAGATTCGCTATGACTACATAGGGTGCACGTGCACATGCACCATCAGGAAACGTAGGAAAAGCGCACATGTGCACGATGCGCGACTGTGAACGCTAAAAACTGTGCACACCTAAGAACAATGCATTTATGATATTGGTTGGCCTCCCACCTACTTCTGGTTCAGCTTCCAAGTTGATTTGACATCCAAATCTTGGCTGGATCTAGTTGGGTAGCTGGTCAAAGACCTAAAGGTGCACTAAATAGCCCCTTTTCACACTAAAAGTTGGTTGCACAATACCTCAAAGTGGTTCTATAAAACAAGGCCATGGGTGCACTACATTTTCAAGGAATTCATTTGCAAAGTTATGTTGCTGCTATTCTCTTGGGGAAACCTCTTGTCTCATCAAGGCCATACTAGCACCATTCCATTTGGGCAATCCACATCACCTTTTGAGTGGGTTAGCTCGGGATTCTTTTACCATTTCTTTCAAGTTTTCAAATTGTAAGAAGAGCTCAATCTTGGGGGTCCAAGAGCCCTCCCTTGGAGGAAGAAGGGACCCAAAGTCCACTTTATCCTTGGTGTTTTCTTTTCACTAATACAATCCTTTCCATTGGTGACATGAGTCTTGTTTTTTTCTTGTTCTTATGTCCTTATGCACAATAGTTTACTTGTTTTTTCCTTGCCTAGTTTAATTCTTAGCTTAGTCTTTTATGTTTATCCTTCTAACCCTTTCCTTTACTGTTGTCCTTCTTAGCTAACCCAACTAATCTTGTAATAACCTCGGTTTTGCTCATTTAGATGACAAAAGAGGTGCAACAATAGGTGTGTCCAAAAATATATTGTTCAACGTCTTCAGTGGTGCAATCAACTCCCAAATTGACATATTTTGGGGACTTGTCCATTCCAATATTGACTTTTATTGTTTCTTTCACTTTTAGAACTGAAACTTCTTCATGGACATTCTTGGCATGATCGTCTTTCGTAAAGAAAGATTCAAATTGTATACAATATTTTGGGATGACAGACGAGCTATTGTCTTCTTCATCATCATCGTTTAAAAAACAAAATTCAAGCTATTAATCTTTCTCAAATACTTGCAAGTACTCATTGTTATTGGGCACAGATGGTCGAAAAACTCTTTCTACCTGGAAATACATTTTTCTTTGGACATCGTCTGGGTTTGATAATGAGGCCACCAAGGCTAGTGAATTGTCCTTGTGATTCTTGTCTCTTGGAATGAAATAAATGTTGAAGGAACTGAAATATTCCATCAACTCATTAACTCTTTTGAAATACAACTTAAGTCTTTCCTTTTTTATTTTATACCTCTGGGTAACCTGATTTATGACCAACTATGAGTCTCCAGTTACAACAAGATGTTCTATTTTCATTTATTGTGCAAGGATCATCCCTTGAATCAAGGTTTCATATTATAATTCATTTTTTATGAATGAAAACTCCAATCTTACAGCATTGGGATGCATAGTCTTACTTGGACTCAAAAGAATAATTTTGACTCTGTTCCCATATTTAGAACAAGCTCCATCGAATGACATCCTCTAGTAGCCTTTAAAAAAATAGTCTTGGTTCCCCGCACCTTGAAATTTCTCTGGGCTTTCATTGTGCTCCATGTCTAGGATAGCATAGTTTACAATCCCGATATCTATATAATATTCCATCAATTCATTATCCTTCTTCTTGAAAGAGAAGTGTTTTCTAGGTTCACGGGGTACTTTAATCATCACTCCCTCTTTTCCTGGTAGCATCAAACTTTCATCGTTCATTATATATCCATCGATCATGGATGTCTAGTCTCTTCCCAACACAACTCCATATGTTGGAGGAAGGTCTACCACAATAATATTGAAAATTGTAATGATATGGGGGGTTGCTATATTCCAAGCATAAAAATCCTTGATTTCTCTGTATGCTGGCACTTTTCTAGAATCAATTACGTATATGCTTTCACTGGTTTCATAATAGTTAGTGCAACTCATGCCCAATTCCTCCATGACCAAAAGTGGAATTATATTATTTGTCGCACTAGTTTCAACTAAACAATTATGTAGTGCAACATCATGATTTTCAATCGAGATATAGAAGGGAAGAATTTTACCTCTCAGTTTGGCAGTTGTTGAGCTCTGGCTTTGTTTTGGACTGGTAACAATAGATTTAGCTCTTTCAGATGGATCATCCAATAAATTCAAAATATTATGTCTTTGTTGGGGAATATTCACCACTTTCATAAAGGGAAACATTATCCTCAATTTACTTAG
Organism: Picea glauca; assembly: GCA_000966675.3. Taxonomy (NCBI): domain Eukaryota; kingdom Viridiplantae; phylum Streptophyta; class Pinopsida; order Pinales; family Pinaceae; genus Picea; species Picea glauca. The sequence goes on from JZKD02S1714704.1 coordinate 59,027, forward strand.
GCCCTCCACAACATTATACGTCATTTGAGTGGAGCTTGATGCTAGGTGTTTTCTTTTAGTTCCATTTCCATCTGTCACTTTCTCATTTGACATTTTTTCATTTGTTTTTTCCTTTTCCTTTTCTTTTTTTTTCCTTATCAGAGTCTCCTTTATTATTGGGTCTATTTACAAATCCTCTCGCCTGGATGACATTTTCTTACGAGTTGGGATCGTTGTCCCCCTCTCTAAATATATACATGAACATATCGCATTCATCCATTTGCACAGTTTCATATCTTTCATCAGTTAAGTAATAATTTTCTTGCTCAATTAATTGCTCGTCATAGACATCATCTAGAAAAACCACATTTGGATTAGGCTGCCTAGGAACCCTTGGTCTTTGTGGGTTATTTGTCTTCTCAAACCTTACTCTATTCTCAGGGATAGGGTTTCTCCTTAGCTCGAGAGTCAAGGATTGGCATTCTTAGGTTTTCATGTAATTATCTCCCCTTCTCAATATGGTTATCTCATTCTGCATTTGTTTGATGGTTCTATTCATCTATGCAATTTCGATTATTTTCTTAGTTTCGTGTGCCACCACAGGTTTAACCTTTACATCAAGTATGGTTCCATTGAAAAATCCTCCTCCTGCCATTTGACTATGAGCCACTCAAGGCTTGAATTACTCATTTTTTCTTGAGCTAGAAGCTCCTTGATTATCAATACTTAATCCCCCCGGCTTCCTTTGTACCCTTTCCAGTATAACGTCGGGATCAACACCTGTTTCAATCACTATTTATTCCATCCTAGTGGCTTTAGTCATTGCCTCCTCCAAAGTATCCATTTGGGATGTTTTGATGGCATATTTAACATTCAGGGGCATTGCATTCTTATAACAACAGAGAATGACTGAGCCATTTGGTCTCTTATCTTCTGGAATTCTATTCAAGGTTTTATTGAACCTGAGATTAAAATCTTGTATCCTTTCTTTCTTCCTTAACCCAATCTGGGTGAAGTCGGTGAGGAGGGTATGGTAAGCAATTGAAGGGGTAAAAATAGTTAGGAACATAACTTCGAGGTCATTAAATGAGCGAATGGATCTACTAGGAAATGTTGTATACCATTCATAATATATTTCTTACAAGGTTTGTAGAAACAACCTTACCATGACATCATCATATTCAACACAGTGAAAGTCAAAAACATCAAGAAATAAGTGCATATGCCTCTTTGCATTGATTTTTTCGTCTCCATAAAATTTCTTTAAGGTGCCCTTAGGGAGAACAGGGAGTTCATGTTGCTCACCTAAAATATTAAGAGGGGAATCTCTTACCCTCCTTCTATTTTCAAACCATGGGATTCCTTGATTTATTGTGGCATCTCTTCCACCTCCTTGTCTCTCCTCATGATGCTCGTCTCGGGGATGTTTGTCTCTCGCTACCATGTCTGGAGAGACTTCAGGGATAGACTTTTCACTTATAATAATATAGAGTTTCTTACTTTTACTTCTGGTAATGGGTCCCTTGTATTCATCCAATTTTAATCTCAACCTTGTTCTTGCGTTTCTCTAGCTAGCCTTTGATTTCTTCGATCTTATCATTCTTCTCTCCTCTTTCTTCGGAGGATTTATCTTTATTCTTCCTGGACTAAGATCTTCCAAGACCCTTCTAAATCCTCTCGAATTTGGGTTGTTTTTATTACCATATTGTACAACCGGTGTAAAATGCTTCATTGATTATTCAATCCAATTTCCAAATGGGACTGATTACCTTGGGGTAAAGTCATATATTCTTTCACAAATGCTGGGCCAACTTCCAAATTTTCAATTCATGTCCCCAGTGGAGTCGCCAAAAATGTTGATGCTTGAATCCGTTATGATCGAAACAACAACCTCACGAGGATACAAATCCCCCTTTGTTTTTATAGTGGTGGTACTCCTCTGTTATGATTTCATGGGACTCTAGGTATTAAGAATGTGGGACCTTACAGAAGTTTGTCATGGTAATCAAAGAAAAAGTAAATATGCAAAAATGAAAAATGTTTTTATTTTATTTTAAAGAAATTTCCTGAGAATGGACCAGGAACCAAACACATTCACACATTTGAAGTAAATAAGAAAAATTTCCTCACATCCATCATAATGACTAAATATTTATGATCACATAAAAATAAAAATAAATGATATGCATGCATAAGAGAACTTTGATAGAGTGATACATAGGCAGCTCAAATAAAGATAATGATAGATCAACCTCAAATACTATATTTTCATAAAACTGGGTTACAAAGTACAGTCAAGATTGTTCCCAAAATAGCTCTCTTGAAATTTCTAAAAAATATATAGTTTATTACATATTCTCTGAAATTTAAATGTGTTTGTCATAAAGACTGGGATTGGGGCTCTCGCAGATCATAAATAAAATATTTATAAAAATGAAGTTTGTAGAAGTAGGAAATTGGGCGACGGAAGACAACAAAACCTGGTAAGAAGAAAAAGGAAATTATTAGTCTTCGGTTAAACCTTTCTATTTAAAGAGGTGGAGTAACTGGATGAAGGAATTGATAAAGAAAGAAGGATGTGATTAGTATGAAATTATTATGATGGTATCTCCCTCTTGTCAATTTCTTGTTGATGTCCTTTTATTTCTTTCATCAACGGTTACAAGAACTGTCTTGACTTCCTTTTCCCTTCATCGGTCAGTTTGTCGATAGCTTTTTTAAACCACTCTTCAATATATATTCTCATGGGTGCCACATTGATTTCATGCCGGATTTTTATATTGAATAGCTCTCCCTCCAATTCCCTTAGATCAATGGAAATATTACACAAATATTCATCAATATCTTGACTTTTTACGGAATAATCCACTAGCCAGTTTCTACATCATCTTCATTATACTCAAGAATGCCATAGAAATTTTCAAATGATAACCCTTTAAAGATCTCAATTTGTTCGTCAAAGGATTGCTTGGTTAGGAACAATGAGTTGAGGATCAATTTGGGGTCTTGTATCTCATTGGTGCTTCTAGCTAGATCTATCTCAGTCACCCTCTTGAATAGTTCTTCCTTCTTCAATGCATCTTGGTCACATGCTTGCATAATGATATTCAAGTTTTTAACATTTTCCTTCTATCATGCATTCAGTTTTTTTATCTATTTTGAAGAAGGGAGATCCACCTCTGTTATTCTCAACTATGTCATATTGGTAAATTTAAAACCAATGGGTATGACCACGTCAAGGTAAAATCCTTCTTCATTTTTCAAATCTACCTGTAAATATTCATGGAAGGAATGTGCCCTTGTTCCAAAAGAGACCATGTTCTTTGACATCTCCCAAGCCGCTATAATGAGTTCCATTATTTCTTAATGTTATTCTCCACATAGCCCCTGGTTGATGTGAGTAGGATTTAAGACCCTTTCAATCTTGTTGCAGGTGTGGTAGGCCCAATCATTGCTAAAGGACTAGCAAGTATTGGAAGAGGCATTGAATATTCTTCAAATTATTTGATTCTTTTCTTTAACTTGGCGTTCTCTACTTCAAGGCCTCCAATAAAATTGTCTAGAGCATCTCCAGTTGCTCGGTGAATTTTGGAAATTTGGGAAGGTTGCATGTTTCGTAGGTTAACCTCTGAACGAGATTTCCTCTTTTTATTTTTTACATCTCTTTTCTCAATAATTAATTTTTTGGACTCGTTTTCAAAAACAATGCTTTGAAATACAAAAGACTCTTCTTCATCAAATCTCTCACTCTCAATTACTTCCATCAGAGTATTTTAGTGAGTTGTGTCCCATGGTTGATCAGCGTTGGGGAACACTTTTTCAATATGAATCTCGAGTTCCATATCCTCAAGGGAGAAGCCGTGGATGCCACTTTCGACTCGAGGTTCTTCCTCTTCTTGCACAATATTTTTTCTTTTCTTCCTAAAAGGAAGTTTATGGGAGATTTCATTTTTTCCCAAAGGAGGGTTCTTATTTCCTCCTCCGCCTAAATAAATCCGAGTCAATTTCTTAATTGGGTGGATCGTTAGAGAACTTCTTCAAGATTTTTTACTTTTTGGAGTGACAATTGGGGAATGGGAACTCTTCACGCCAGTAACTTTTCCTTTATATTTGTATGACTCATTGGTGTTGACTATTATTTCCAGGTCATCGGTGTCATGAGCAGGAGTTCCCGAGTCATTATCTCCATCTTCATTTAGAATAGTATTAATAAAACAATTATTGAATCCAATTGTCAGTAGATTTTCTACAAAAATTACTTTAGGGTCGAACCCTTTTATCCTTTCAGTATATCTTATATTCATGTTGTGGAAATGGCCTGCAAATTTATCAATCTTGTTCATATTTCTGAATATGAAATTCCCAACTTTCCAAGGAAATGGTATGAATTTCCTTTTTCTCTTTTCATGGAAAAAATGCAACCAATAGTTGTACTTCCTTGCTACTTCAATAACAAACATTTTGTCAGACATGTGGCATGGAAGGAAGGAAGGATTTTCCTTGGAATCAAAAATCCTTATGACATTGTAATTCTCCATTTGTTCCAATTTCCCCTTCCTATCCAAGAACTTACTCGCCTAGTCATACATCCGGGGGGTGTCCTTTCCCAACAAAAAAACTTTAAAAACTGAGACAAAGTCATTAAAAACTTCATAGAAATGTTGGGAGGCTTTATGCCTCCATAATGTTTGATATCAGATTGTTACCAGGTTGAATTCACAGTTTACCTTATTACACACACATAATCTTGGAAACTAACATAATGTGTTATCGTGAAAACCAAATAAGAGGACATAAATAATTTATTCTCCTTTTTGTATTGTGACAATTGGGAAGAGATTTCAATGGAAATCAACTTTCCCCAATCGAAAATGGCATGTTCCTTGACCATAAAGTATAAAATGTAAAGAATCATGTGAGAAATGTTGGTTGTAGTTTCTTGTCCTATTACCCTCATGAAAAACTAAGAAATTTCCCAGAAGGGATTTTTAAATGAGCCAACCTGTACTCTCGTGATGTCTTCGAGGATGTTCGTTGGCTTCTCAAGGAACTCAGGTAAGAGGTCCAACCTATTATCATGCTTATTTAAGAATTATCTACAATCTTCACCCTTGAAGGTAAGCATTGGCTCGAAAAGTCTCAACATCTTTCAAAATAACTGAGGTGAAAGAGAGACAGGAGAATGGTCCCACAATTGAATGATATTTTGGCTTGGAATATATCTCTCGGTGCACCAGGAGACCAACTCCTTATAGTTGAAAACCTATGGGACGCAACCTGCATGAGAGATTCCAGAAGTCCATATTACTGCCATTTGGGCAGAAGGGAATGAGTAGTAAGAATATGCTCTGGACCACTGAAATTTTTGGTCCTCACATATGAAAATGTTCAATGTATCTCCATAGAACCGTTGTCGAGTTGTTTCCATAAGTTGAAGAAAACATTCCTTTGCTCCAGATAATGTTTACAAATGAACACTTCANTTGAATTCATCCATGTACCTCCTTAGTTACTGACCTCACCTAGTGGATTTCACGAAGCCCCTTGCTTCTTGGAGTCGTGTCTCCCTTTTTGTCGACATCAGCATAGTTTCCAGAAGGGCGACAGTATCTTAACTCTCATTACCCTTACAATGAGGAGTCTTGGATGACATAGGGAGAACCATCATTACTCTCTGCTTTCGTTGACCCCCATAACATTCAACTTCAACACTTTCTCATGTTACAGTGGGTCTTACTTTGCGACTATTGCAGTTGTTTTTTATATTTTCTGAAGACCACTGAACTTTGTTGGGCTATCAATGCCCATAGAATCTGTGACACTTCTTACAGGTGTCATTGCCTACTGTTCAGAGTATATTCCTCCTCAGAAGTGTCCTCTGCCTTTATCAAAAATTCCCCCGAGGGCGTTGCAGTTGTCTACATCAACACACAATTTCAGTTATCGTACAACACCTTTTTTTGAGTTACACGAGCATGGGGCATGCCCGCTTCATTTGTACACAATTTATTTTCCACACCTTGCGAAAGGTTGGGTTCTATAGGCTCCCTTCTCCCTCCAACGGGTCACTCTTGATACTCTCACTATTTCTCTTTCTTACAATGGTACTCTCAGTAGAAGAAACATTGATGAATTTCGGCTATCTGTATGCTCCTAACTTCATTCATCAGGAGGCATATGTTATCACTGAAATTTCATCCGCAAATGGTTATAGGAATCCAGCATCTTCAAAAAACTACGAGTTCACCCATGGACCAAAATTACCAAAAAAACATTTCCAAAAGGTCCAAAACTATACAACCAGTTATAAAATCAAGATTCGCTATGACTACATAGGGTGCACGTGCACATGCACCATCAGGAAACGTAGGAAAAGCGCACATGTGCACGATGCGCGACTGTGAACGCTAAAAACTGTGCACACCTAAGAACAATGCATTTATGATATTGGTTGGCCTCCCACCTACTTCTGGTTCAGCTTCCAAGTTGATTTGACATCCAAATCTTGGCTGGATCTAGTTGGGTAGCTGGTCAAAGACCTAAAGGTGCACTAAATAGCCCCTTTTCACACTAAAAGTTGGTTGCACAATACCTCAAAGTGGTTCTATAAAACAAGGCCATGGGTGCACTACATTTTCAAGGAATTCATTTGCAAAGTTATGTTGCTGCTATTCTCTTGGGGAAACCTCTTGTCTCATCAAGGCCATACTAGCACCATTCCATTTGGGCAATCCACATCACCTTTTGAGTGGGTTAGCTCGGGATTCTTTTACCATTTCTTTCAAGTTTTCAAATTGTAAGAAGAGCTCAATCTTGGGGGTCCAAGAGCCCTCCCTTGGAGGAAGAAGGGACCCAAAGTCCACTTTATCCTTGGTGTTTTCTTTTCACTAATACAATCCTTTCCATTGGTGACATGAGTCTTGTTTTTTTCTTGTTCTTATGTCCTTATGCACAATAGTTTACTTGTTTTTTCCTTGCCTAGTTTAATTCTTAGCTTAGTCTTTTATGTTTATCCTTCTAACCCTTTCCTTTACTGTTGTCCTTCTTAGCTAACCCAACTAATCTTGTAATAACCTCGGTTTTGCTCATTTAGATGACAAAAGAGGTGCAACAATAGGTGTGTCCAAAAATATATTGTTCAACGTCTTCAGTGGTGCAATCAACTCCCAAATTGACATATTTTGGGGACTTGTCCATTCCAATATTGACTTTTATTGTTTCTTTCACTTTTAGAACTGAAACTTCTTCATGGACATTCTTGGCATGATCGTCTTTCGTAAAGAAAGATTCAAATTGTATACAATATTTTGGGATGACAGACGAGCTATTGTCTTCTTCATCATCATCGTTTAAAAAACAAAATTCAAGCTATTAATCTTTCTCAAATACTTGCAAGTACTCATTGTTATTGGGCACAGATGGTCGAAAAACTCTTTCTACCTGGAAATACATTTTTCTTTGGACATCGTCTGGGTTTGATAATGAGGCCACCAAGGCTAGTGAATTGTCCTTGTGATTCTTGTCTCTTGGAATGAAATAAATGTTGAAGGAACTGAAATATTCCATCAACTCATTAACTCTTTTGAAATACAACTTAAGTCTTTCCTTTTTTATTTTATACCTCTGGGTAACCTGATTTATGACCAACTATGAGTCTCCAGTTACAACAAGATGTTCTATTTTCATTTATTGTGCAAGGATCATCCCTTGAATCAAGGTTTCATATTATAATTCATTTTTTATGAATGAAAACTCCAATCTTACAGCATTGGGATGCATAGTCTTACTTGGACTCAAAAGAATAATTTTGACTCTGTTCCCATATTTAGAACAAGCTCCATCGAATGACATCCTCTAGTAGCCTTTAAAAAAATAGTCTTGGTTCCCCGCACCTTGAAATTTCTCTGGGCTTTCATTGTGCTCCATGTCTAGGATAGCATAGTTTACAATCCCGATATCTATATAATATTCCATCAATTCATTATCCTTCTTCTTGAAAGAGAAGTGTTTTCTAGGTTCACGGGGTACTTTAATCATCACTCCCTCTTTTCCTGGTAGCATCAAACTTTCATCGTTCATTATATATCCATCGATCATGGATGTCTAGTCTCTTCCCAACACAACTCCATATGTTGGAGGAAGGTCTACCACAATAATATTGAAAATTGTAATGATATGGGGGGTTGCTATATTCCAAGCATAAAAATCCTTGATTTCTCTGTATGCTGGCACTTTTCTAGAATCAATTACGTATATGCTTTCACTGGTTTCATAATAGTTAGTGCAACTCATGCCCAATTCCTCCATGACCAAAAGTGGAATTATATTATTTGTCGCACTAGTTTCAACTAAACAATTATGTAGTGCAACATCATGATTTTCAATCGAGATATAGAAGGGAAGAATTTTACCTCTCAGTTTGGCAGTTGTTGAGCTCTGGCTTTGTTTTGGACTGGTAACAATAGATTTAGCTCTTTCAGATGGATCATCCAATAAATTCAAAATATTATGTCTTTGTTGGGGAATATTCACCACTTTCATAAAGGGAAACATTATCCTCAATTTACTTAGGCCCTCCACAACATTATACGTCATTTGAGTGGAGCTTGATGCTAGGTGTTTTCTTTTAGTTCCATTTCCATCTGTCACTTTCTCATTTGACATTTTTTCATTTGTTTTTTCCTTTTCCTTTTCTTTTTTTTTCCTTATCAGAGTCTCCTTTATTATTGGGTCTATTTACAAATCCTCTCGCCTGGATGACATTTTCTTACGAGTTGGGATCGTTGTCCCCCTCTCTAAATATATACATGAACATATCGCATTCATCCATTTGCACAGTTTCATATCTTTCATCAGTTAAGTAATAATTTTCTTGCTCAATTAATTGCTCGTCATAGACATCATCTAGAAAAACCACATTTGGATTAGGCTGCCTAGGAACCCTTGGTCTTTGTGGGTTATTTGTCTTCTCAAACCTTACTCTATTCTCAGGGATAGGGTTTCTCCTTAGCTCGAGAGTCAAGGATTGGCATTCTTAGGTTTTCATGTAATTATCTCCCCTTCTCAATATGGTTATCTCATTCTGCATTTGTTTGATGGTTCTATTCATCTATGCAATTTCGATTATTTTCTTAGTTTCGTGTGCCACCACAGGTTTAACCTTTACATCAAGTATGGTTCCATTGAAAAATCCTCCTCCTGCCATTTGACTATGAGCCACTCAAGGCTTGAATTACTCATTTTTTCTTGAGCTAGAAGCTCCTTGATTATCAATACTTAATCCCCCCGGCTTCCTTTGTACCCTTTCCAGTATAACGTCGGGATCAACACCTGTTTCAATCACTATTTATTCCATCCTAGTGGCTTTAGTCATTGCCTCCTCCAAAGTATCCATTTGGGATGTTTTGATGGCATATTTAACATTCAGGGGCATTGCATTCTTATAACAACAGAGAATGACTGAGCCATTTGGTCTCTTATCTTCTGGAATTCTATTCAAGGTTTTATTGAACCTGAGATTAAAATCTTGTATCCTTTCTTTCTTCCTTAACCCAATCTGGGTGAAGTCGGTGAGGAGGGTATGGTAAGCAATTGAAGGGGTAAAAATAGTTAGGAACATAACTTCGAGGTCATTAAATGAGCGAATGGATCTACTAGGAAATGTTGTATACCATTCATAATATATTTCTTACAAGGTTTGTAGAAACAACCTTACCATGACATCATCATATTCAACACAGTGAAAGTCAAAAACATCAAGAAATAAGTGCATATGCCTCTTTGCATTGATTTTTTCGTCTCCATAAAATTTCTTTAAGGTGCCCTTAGGGAGAACAGGGAGTTCATGTTGCTCACCTAAAATATTAAGAGGGGAATCTCTTACCCTCCTTCTATTTTCAAACCATGGGATTCCTTGATTTATTGTGGCATCTCTTCCACCTCCTTGTCTCTCCTCATGATGCTCGTCTCGGGGATGTTTGTCTCTCGCTACCATGTCTGGAGAGACTTCAGGGATAGACTTTTCACTTATAATAATATAGAGTTTCTTACTTTTACTTCTGGTAATGGGTCCCTTGTATTCATCCAATTTTAATCTCAACCTTGTTCTTGCGTTTCTCTAGCTAGCCTTTGATTTCTTCGATCTTATCATTCTTCTCTCCTCTTTCTTCGGAGGATTTATCTTTATTCTTCCTGGACTAAGATCTTCCAAGACCCTTCTAAATCCTCTCGAATTTGGGTTGTTTTTATTACCATATTGTACAACCGGTGTAAAATGCTTCATTGATTATTCAATCCAATTTCCAAATGGGACTGATTACCTTGGGGTAAAGTCATATATTCTTTCACAAATGCTGGGCCAACTTCCAAATTTTCAATTCATGTCCCCAGTGGAGTCGCCAAAAATGTTGATGCTTGAATCCGTTATGATCGAAACAACAACCTCACGAGGATGCAAATCCCCCTTTGTTTTTATAGTGGTGGTACTCCTCTGTTATGATTTCATGGGACTCTAGGTATTAAGAATGTGGGACCTTACAAAAGTTTGTCATGGTAATCAAAGAAAAAGTAAATATGCAAAAATGAAAAAAAAATAATTTTATTTTAAAGAAAGTTCCTGAGAATGGACCAGGAACCAAACACATTCACACATTTGAAGTAAATAAGAAAAATTTCCTCATATCCATCATAATGACTAAAGATTTATGATCACATAAAAATAAAAATAAATGATATGCATGCATAAGAGAACTTTGATAGAGTGATACATAGGCAGCTCAAATAAAGATAATGATAGATCAACATCAAATACTATATTTTCAGAAAACTGGGTTACAAAGTACAGTCAAGATTGTTCCCAAAATAGCTCTCTTGAAATTTCTAAAAAATATATAGTTTATTACATATTCTCTGAAATTTAAATGTGTTTGTCATAAAGACTGGGATTGGGGCTCTCGCAGATCATAAATAAAATATTTATAAAAATGAAGTTTGTAGAAGTAGGAAATTGGGCGACGGAAGACAACAAAACCTGGTAAGAAGAAAAAGGAAATTATTAGTCTTCGGTTAAACCTTTCTATTTAAAGAGGTGGAGTAACTGGATGAAGGAATTGATAAAGAAAGAAGGATGTGATTAGTATGAAATTATTATGATGGTATCTCCCTCTTGTCAATTTCTTGTTGATGTCCTTTTATTTCTTTCATCAACGGTTACAAGAACTGTCTTGACTTCCTTTTCCCTTCATCGGTCAGTTTGTCGATAGCTTTTTTAAACCACTCTTCAATATATATTCTCATGGGTGCCACATTGATTTCATGCCGGATTTTTATATTGAATAGCTCTCCCTCCAATTCCCTTAGATCAATGGAAATATTACACAAATATTCATCAATATCTTGACTTTTTACGGAATAATCCACTAGCCAGTTTCTACATCATCTTCATTATACTCAAGAATGCCATAGAAATTTTCAAATGATAACCCTTTAAAGATCTCAATTTGTTCGTCAAAGGATTGCTTGGTTAGGAACAATGAGTTGAGGATCAATTTGGGGTCTTGTATCTCATTGGTGCTTCTAGCTAGATCTATCTCAGTCACCCTCTTGAATAGTTCTTCCTTCTTCAATGCATCTTGGTCACATGCTTGCATAATGATATTCAAGTTTTTAACATTTTCCTTCTATCATGCATTCAGTTTTTTTATCTATTTTGAAGAAGGGAGATCCACCTCTGTTATTCTCAACTATGTCATATTGGTAAATTTAAAACCAATGGGTATGACCACGTCAAGGTAAAATCCTTCTTCATTTTTCAAATCTACCTGTAAATATTCATGGAAGGAATGTGCCCTTGTTCCAAAAGAGACCATGTTCTTTGACATCTCCCAAGCCGCTATAATGAGTTCCATTATTTCTTAATGTTATTCTCCACATAGCCCCTGGTTGATGTGAGTAGGATTTAAGACCCTTTCAATCTTGTTGCAGGTGTGGTAGGCCCAATCATTGCTAAAGGACTAGCAAGTATTGGAAGAGGCATTGAATATTCTTCAAATTATTTGATTCTTTTCTTTAACTTGGCGTTCTCTACTTCAAGGCCTCCAATAAAATTGTCTAGAGCATCTCCAGTTGCTCGGTGAATTTTGGAAATTTGGGAAGGTTGCATGTTTCGTAGGTTAACCTCTGAACGAGATTTCCTCTTTTTATTTTTTACATCTCTTTTCTCAATAATTAATTTTTTGGACTCGTTTTCAAAAACAATGCTTTGAAATACAAAAGACTCTTCTTCATCAAATCTCTCACTCTCAATTACTTCCATCAGAGTATTTTAGTGAGTTGTGTCCCATGGTTGATCAGCGTTGGGGAACACTTTTTCAATATGAATCTCGAGTTCCATATCCTCAAGGGAGAAGCCGTGGATGCCACTTTCGACTCGAGGTTCTTCCTCTTCTTGCACAATATTTTTTCTTTTCTTCCTAAAAGGAAGTTTATGGGAGATTTCATTTTTTCCCAAAGGAGGGTTCTTATTTCCTCCTCCGCCTAAATAAATCCGAGTCAATTTCTTAATTGGGTGGATCGTTAGAGAACTTCTTCAAGATTTTTTACTTTTTGGAGTGACAATTGGGGAATGGGAACTCTTCACGCCAGTAACTTTTCCTTTATATTTGTATGACTCATTGGTGTTGACTATTATTTCCAGGTCATCGGTGTCATGAGCAGGAGTTCCCGAGTCATTATCTCCATCTTCATTTAGAATAGTATTAATAAAACAATTATTGAATCCAATTGTCAGTAGATTTTCTACAAAAATTACTTTAGGGTCGAACCCTTTTATCCTTTCAGTATATCTTATATTCATGTTGTGGAAATGGCCTGCAAATTTATCAATCTTGTTCATATTTCTGAATATGAAATTCCCAACTTTCCAAGGAAATGGTATGAATTTCCTTTTTCTCTTTTCATGGAAAAAATGCAACCAATAGTTGTACTTCCTTGCTACTTCAATAACAAACATTTTGTCAGACATGTGGCATGGAAGGAAGGAAGGATTTTCCTTGGAATCAAAAATCCTTATGACATTGTAATTCTCCATTTGTTCCAATTTCCCCTTCCTATCCAAGAACTTACTCGCCTAGTCATACATCCGGGGGGTGTCCTTTCCCAACAAAAAAACTTTAAAAACTGAGACAAAGTCATTAAAAACTTCATAGAAATGTTGGGAGGCTTTATGCCTCCATAATGTTTGATATCAGATTGTTACCAGGTTGAATTCACAGTTTACCTTATTACACACACATAATCTTGGAAACTAACATAATGTGTTATCGTGAAAACCAAATAAGAGGACATAAATAATTTATTCTCCTTTTTGTATTGTGACAATTGGGAAGAGATTTCAATGGAAATCAACTTTCCCCAATCGAAAATGGCATGTTCCTTGACCATAAAGTATAAAATGTAAAGAATCATGTGAGAAATGTTGGTTGTAGTTTCTTGTCCTATTACCCTCATGAAAAACTAAGAAATTTCCCAGAAGGGATTTTTAAATGAGCCAACCTGTACTCTCGTGATGTCTTCGAGGATGTTCGTTGGCTTCTCAAGGAACTCAGGTAAGAGGTCCAACCTATTATCATGCTTATTTAAGAATTATCTACAATCTTCACCCTTGAAGGTAAGCATTGGCTCGAAAAGTCTCAACATCTTTCAAAATAACTGAGGTGAAAGAGAGACAGGAGAATGGTCCCACAATTGAATGATATTTTGGCTTGGAATATATCTCTCGGTGCACCAGGAGACCAACTCCTTATAGTTGAAAACCTATGGGACGCAACCTGCATGAGAGATTCCAGAAGTCCATATTACTGCCATTTGGGCAGAAGGGAATGAGTAGTAAGAATATGCTCTGGACCACTGAAATTTTTGGTCCTCACATATGAAAATGTTCAATGTATCTCCATAGAACCGTTGTCGAGTTGTTTCCATAAGTTGAAGAAAACATTCCTTTGCTCCAGATAATGTTTACAAATGAACACTTCAGAGGGATAATATAATCCTCCACAAATATTGGTTTAATGTGTTTTAATAGGAGATGTCCTTGAGCCCTTCGCTTATTAATGACCATCTTTAGGGAAGCTTCACGATGAGGTGTTATAATTAAATCATACTAAATGCATATTGGGGAAATCATGAAGGTGGTGGGGACGGATAGGAGTGAAATAGGATTTGAGATTTTTGTGAATCCATGAACCCGCGACTATAAGAGTTCGAAAAATTACTAAGTGTTGTAATGCATTCAATCAGACTTATCAAAGGAGAGATGAGATACTTGGAATCTTGGGGAGTCTGGGGGTCAAAATGTAGATTGTGGATCTTTTGGATGAGAAATGTGTATCACAGAACATGGAATGTAATATTTTGACTCCGCCAACCCAGGAACCCGTTGTTGATTATTTGGGTTGGTTGTCATTGAGTTCATCCCTTGAAGAAAGTCTTGTAGTGAATTTCGGTAGCACAAAGGTTTGGGTAATGTATCCAAGTTTGTTTGATGTATAAGGGTATGAGTTTTAATATGTTTTAAGGTAAGACTATTCTATATGGATAGTACATGTTATTCCATTTCTATTGGTATGGAGAACATCACATAACTCCTCACGGTTAGAGAGCTATGGCCATGTGAAGTTGGAGAACCCTCATGAGTCATCTAGAAGCCCCAAAAGGTCAAAGTAATCAAATTGGTTGCAAAGAATAAATTATTTAAATAATAAAGTGAAGTGATGAGTGTACTATAACTCAAAGTGGATACAAAATAAATTATTTAAATAATAAATTTAATGGAGAAATTACTAAGTGGACAAGTGGTTAGAAGTGGGTTAGCCGTAAAATAAGGAAAGTGGTTTAAGAGATTATAGAAGGTAAATAATAAAGTGAAGTGATGAGTGTACTATAAGTCAAAGTGGATACAAAAGAAATTATTTAAATAATAAATTTAATGGAGAAATTACTAAGTGGACAAGTGGTTAGNGAAAAATTACTAAGTGTTGTAATGCATTCAATCAGACTTATCAAAGGAGAGATGAGATACTTGGAATCTTGGGGAGTCTGGGGGTCAAAATGTAGATTGTGGATCTTTTGGATGAAAAATGTGTATCACAGAACATGGAATGTAAGAGTTTGACTCCGCCAACCCAGGAACCCGTTGTTGATTATTTGGGTTGGTTGTCATTGAGTTCAGCCCTTGAAGAAAGTCCTGTAGTGAATTTCGATAGCACAAAGGTTTGGGTAATGTATCCAAGTTTGTTTGATGTATAAGGGTATGAGTTTTAATATGTTTTAAGGTAAGACTATTCTATATGGATAGTACATGTTATTCCATTTCTGGTGGTATGGAGAACATCACATAACTCCTCATGGTTAGAGAGCTATGGCCATGTGAAGTTGGAGAACCCTCATGAGTCATCTAGAAGCCCCAAAAGGTCAAAGTAATCAAATTGGTTGCAAAGAATAAATTATTTAAATAATAAAGTGAAGTGATGAGTGTACTATAACTCAAAGTGGATACAAAATAAATTATTTAAATAATAAATTTAATGGAGAAATTACTAAGTGGACAAGTGGTTAGAAGTGGGTTAGCCGTAAAATAAGGAAAGTGGTTTAAGAGATTATAGAAGGTAAATAATAAAGTGAAGTGATGAGTGTACTATAAGTCAAAGTGGATACAAAAGAAATTATTTAAATAATAAATTTAATGGAGAAATTACTAAGTGGACAAGTGGTTAGAAGTGGGTTAGCCCTAAAATAAGGAAAGTGGTTTAAGATGGTTATAAAACAACCCCTTGAGGAAGCTACATAAAAGTATAAATAAGAGGCAATGATCTCTCATTTAATCACAATTGAGCATATTGAATATCTACAAGTGACTGAGGTAACCGAAGGATATATAATGCGAATTTCAGAGGGAAGGTGAAGTAAAGAAGGTCAAAATTCAAGGGAGGATAAATTCTTTTGATTATGCTTTCTAAGGTATGTTATTTACAGGTCATCTCACCATTTTCACAATAACGTTTTTTCTAGTATGATTCAGACTGCAAAATCTGGAGGTCATTGAGGAAACATATCCAAATAGTTTTGATAAAAATTTCAACTTGTGGGTCATTTCATTTTTTGGAGTTACACTCCATGGAAAATACGGTTTGTGGCTAGTCTTGAAGCTAGTCTAAAACAGGTGTTTCGGGTAAAAAAGTCATAACTTCTTCATAACAGATCTAAATTTAGTAAGACAAAATGTATTGGTTATATTATAGTCTACATTATTATTTGTACCATTTTCAAATCCATAAAACAAATATTCCGAGTGGGGCATGCTATACAATTTCTATCTCTAGAATAAGCCAGAATTTAACAAGGTATGCCATTTTTGCTATAACTCATTTTCTAAGAGGTTCCAAGTAGTGAAACCTGGAGGAAGTGCATAAAAGACAATGAAGAATATTGTGTACTATTTTCAGGTCTTCATTCATTACAGTTACATAGTTATGATTATTGTAAGTTAGGGTTGTTGACTAATCCAAAACTATTCATGTGAGACAAAAGTAAAATTTGATGAAAATGCTAGTATCTTGTTGAGGAAGGTTTGTAGGTATGTGATCATATACACGGGGTCTGTTACAAAGTTAAAAATCAGATTTGGATGATGAAAATGATGAGGTATTTTGGTTGAGGTATGTTACAGATAGAGGTTGTTCTTGGACACACCTACCACACTTAGAGGGTGGGGGTAAATGAGTGTGGGGGTCTTTTTCCCAAAACTTCCCTCTTACACAAAAACTCCTTAGTTAACATTCAACATTTTCTCATTAATCATTACTGTCATTTATAATCAGTTAGATGTGAATACATATCAACAACATATCATCAACAAATCATCTCCACAAGGAACACAAAGAACACAAAATGTATGTACAATTTTTATTTTTATTATGGACTTCAATCCAAGGGTTTTTCATGAACAACTGAATAGAGTACAAATCTACAAGAGAACTAGCTCTATATGCAAGACTCATCTGACATTCTCAGCACCAACTAAGATGAGGAAACAATCCTCAACAAATATCAATCTGTCAACATAAACAAGTGCATCAACCATGCACCAAAATGTGTCAAACAACCTGTAATCAACCTGTACCATAAACAAGTGCATCCAAACATGTACCAAGTATATACCAATAATGTGTCAACTAATCATCAACAATGACTCRTCCATATGTACCAACATCATCAACTATACACCTCATGTATGTGCCAACTCATCAACTGCTTGTCTCAACCATGACTAGTTTTGGATTAGTCAACAATCCCAACTTGCAATAATCATAACTTTGTACCTGTACTGAATAAAGATCTGAAACCGATACACAATTTTATTTAGTGTTTTTTATTCAATTCCTCCAGGTTTCACTACTTGGAACCTCTCAGAAAATGAGTTATAGCAAAAATGGCATACCTTGTTGAATTTTGGATTATTCTAGAGAGATACCTTGTAGAGCATGCCCCACACAGAATATTTTTTAAATAGATATAAAACTATTACAAAGAATACTAGAGACTGTAATACAACCAACACAATTTTTCACACTAAATTTGGATCTGTTATGAATAATTTATGATGTTTTTACCCGAAACACTTGTTTTTGACTAGTTTCAAGACTAACCACAAACCCTATTTTCCATGAAGTGTAACTCCCAAAATACAATGACCCACAAGCTGAATTGTTTACCACAGATACTTGGGTATGTTTTCTCAATGTCATAGAAATTTCACAGTCTGAATCATTATAGAAAAAACGTTATAGCGAAAATGGTGAGATGGCATGTAAATAACATACCTTAGAAAGCATCATCAAAAGAATTTATCCTCCCTTCAATTTCGGCCCT
>JZKD02S1714704.1:105408-125051 GCA_000966675.3 Picea glauca
TTCCTTCATAATTGTTAATAAGTTTATCCCACATTGCTTTGGAAGTATCAAGATGCATCACCTTTACAAACTTAGCTTCAGCAAGTCCATTCAAGATAGCATTCATCCCCTTAGCGTTAAAACTAAACTCTAACTTATCATCCTTGTTGGCTACAACAACAGGCTTTGTATATCTAGTCTCTACTACATCCCAAACATCAGCACCCAAGGCCATTAAATATGTTCTCATTCTAATCTTACAGAAGGCAAAATTTGTTCCATCAAACAGAGGGGGCTTAGAATTTGAAGTCCCTTCATGACTTGTCATGTTTAAGCTTACAGATCTACCTTTAAATAAAAGGAAACTGCTCTGATACCAATTGTTGGAAATACTAAAACAACTGAGAGGGGGGGGTGAATCAGTTGTTTATGAGCTTAAACAATTATATACTTTTTAAAATATTATTAATCTTCCTTCAAGTGATCATCAACAACATGCAACATATGTACAGTAAAAGTAAAAACCATCAGTCACACATAAAGTACACACACAGACAGATTTTCATGAGGAAACCCATAAAGGGAGAAAACCTCTTCTTCGAAATGATAGGAAGTCTTTTGCAGTTTTGTACATCATTTATAATTGAGCACCAACTCAATGTGAGGCTGCTACCTTTGTTTTACAAGCTGCAACTTGTTTGAGAGCTCCAACTCTCTAGTTTCTCTAGCACCTACTAGAAGGAAGCACCAACTCCCTGAGCATTCCAGCACCAACTGGATGGAAGCACCAACTTCATGAATGTTCCAGCACCAACTGAATGGAAGCACCAACTTCCAATTACACAGGCTTCAACCTGAATAGCAGAGAACACCTGTTCTCCCTAGCACCACCCTGCCACCCTAGTTTCTCTGGCTACAACCAGATAGAAGCTACAACTTCCTGTGTTCAAGCCCCCACTTGAACTTCTGAGGACAACAGTCCTCCCGAGCACCTCCAAACCACCCTCAAATATCAAATAATGAATACAGAGACAACTTATGCAGATAAATCAATTCTTACCAGTCTTCCTCTGTATCTGATCTTCAACAAACTGTTCTGCAATTCTTCTCTTCTTTTGTTTGTTTAGCAGGTCTTCTCTGCATCAATTTTTTCTGCTCATTTTTCTCTGCTTCTGTTCTGTCTGTCATTATGCTCTGCTTCTGCTCTCCATTTCATCTCATGATACACATTTTCTCAATTTCATATTATACCACCACTCCTTTTCTTTTTTCTTACTGTTTATTCATTTTCTCTTTTTAACAGCCAACTCGACACAATCTGTTTCAACTTCTTTTATGCTCTCGAACAAACGATCCAACTTCCCATCTCCGTCAGCAAGAACAATGACAATTGTCCCTGTAACTGAAACGTTAACACCTTTACCATCACGAATCCGTTTCACTTAACATATTCGTAACAGAGGAGTTAACTGCAAGAATGAACGGTAACCCTCCGATCACAATCAAGGTTTTATCCACACCGTTGGATAATATTTATTGTTCTTGCCTTTTAAATCGATTTTTGGCATTTTGTCATTTCTTTGCCGAAGTGTCTCGACACTTTCACATCGCGATCTCCAGAACTCCGAAATGGAGCTTATCTGGACTGACACCTTCTCTTCCTGTAACCAAGAGATGTGACCAAGGATTTATGTAAAAGGTGCTTTCGCGATTTCGTATCTCGCAAATTCGTAATTCCTTATGTTGAATGTTCCTGTCATCTCCAAATCCCGATCTGCAAAATTCCATAAGGAAATCAGATCAACGGTTCATATCATTTCTTGATCTGACGGTTGCAAATCCATCGTGACTTTGCATATCACGATTTCACAATTCATGTTGCAATCCTTACCATATCTCGATTCGCGAAACTCCGATATGGTATAAGATCAATGGTTCAGATCTAAGCTTGACTTGACGGCTATGATTGAAGCACAATATCGCATATCGTGATTTCGGCATTTCTAATGCTCCAAGTTCTTGTCACTTCCAAATTGTGATCCCCGAAACTTCGATGAGAGATCAGATCAATGGTCCTAATCATTTCTGGATCTGATGGTCTAGATTCAATCGTGATTTTGCATATCGCGAAATCGAGGTTTTCATTGCATTGTGTTCTTTGCATATTGAAATCCTGATCCCTGAAACTCTGACACAAACTGGAATCAACGGTTCAGAATCTGATCTCCTTTTAATGGCTGTGATTGACTCGTGATTTCGCATATCGCGAAATCGGGGTTTTTGTTGCATTGTGTTCTTTGCATATTGAAATCCCGATCCCCGAAACTCTAACACAAACTGAAATCAACAGTTCAGAATCTGATCTCCTTTTAACGGCTGTGATTGACTCGTGATTTCACATATCGCGAAATCGAGGTTTTCGTTGCATTGTGTTCTTTGCATATTGAAATCCCGATCCCCGATTTTCCGATGAAGCCTCCTGTTAAGCTTCTCCCGGTGGTGCCCGATTGCTGCCACGCGTCCTTCCAAGTGGACAGTCCCAATCTCTGCTTGATTTAACGGCTATGATTAAATCGCCATATCGCGTATCACGATTTCGACATTTCTAATATTCAAGTTCTTGTCACTTCCAAATCGTGATGCCCGTAACTTCGATACAGACTTGAATCAATGATCCAGATTCATTTTTGATGATCCAATGACTACTATTGAATTGTGAAAGCTTGTTGCAATGGGATCCCTGTCTGATACAGACTTGCCATCAATGACCTCCATTATTCGTTGATTCGTTGTCTGTTGCCATCAATGACAACCATTCGCTGACGTTGTCTTTTGCCAACACGCATTCGTTGTCTGTGCAATATTTGCCAACATATCCAAGGTAAATTTTTGAGTACTATTTTTTATTGTTTTTTTTTTCTTTTTTTTTTTATAAACAATTTTTATATGCATTGCTATATTGTAAAGGTTTAAAACCTACAATTTTATGCTTCCACTAAACATGTCGGTATTCTGCAATCTAGAAATAGACTTGTGGAAACAAAATTGGTAACTTGAATTATTCCATTTAAAGTGCTAATGTGGATGCAATTGGGATACATCAAATTCAAAGTTTGATTTATGGAATGATGTGTTCATATAAATTATGATGCAATTCAAATGACAGTAATAATGGTTTTCCTAAATCTTGAATGTTATTTTGGAGTATGAAAAACTTGCAATCTACACATTTAATCAACAACAACCTTTGTGTATGTAATGTTAACTTTCTACAAGCTATTGGTTCAAATATTGACATGATTATTGTTGATCCAATTCCTTAAAAATGATAAAAATTCAATGAATTATAGTCCACTTCGAGGGGGAAACCTCTTTTTACAATATATCCAATTTAGAATACAATATGAGATTTAATAAGATGATCCTAAGATTATGTCTCCTTGATATATATATATATAAGAGACAAAAGGTACACATATAATGAAAGAGTGCGATAAATGGATTCAGAGCCTAGATACAAATATAACAAAAAAAATGTAATTATTCAATAAGGGGCTTAGTAAGAGGTTTTATGCATAGATAACATGGGCTTTGTCTAGGTCTTAACATGTCCCTCACATTCAAACAAGTGTTGTCATCAATACTTGACAACCACAGGTGTGTATGGACGAATAAATCATCTTCCCGTGTCACTTATTCATCTAGTAGGTTTTTCCACTTGACAAGGTACTCAGTAATTGCTTGATTTTGCAACTTCTTAATCTGTATTTCAAGGATTGTTTATGGTTCTAGTATGATTTTCCCTTATTTGTTCATCTTTGATAAAATAGTTTAGACTTGGATCTTGTCATTGGTTATCTTCTTTAAGAAAGAAACATGGAAGAAGGGATGCACACTTCTTTTTCAAGAATGAATATCATTGGCATGATCTTGAGCAGGTGGAAGACCCTTATGTACCTATCCAAATACCTTCGAATGATTGTTGATAAATTTTTGGAGATCCATTCAAGCAGAGGATATAGATGTTTGAACATTTATTGAGCTCAATTGTGCAATTATACCATGGTGTCCCATTTTTAGAAATTTTTTCATGTTGTTAGAGATTTTCACTTTAGAGGGTTTCCCTTGGATATCTCTAAGCTCAATTTTCTTTCCTTCTAAGGAAAATCTCGTGAAAAAATCTTGAAAATTAAAGGCCATTGTTCCCAATGATTGTAACCATTGGACCCCTAATACAACATCAGCACCACCCATTTGGATGGAAATCATGGGACGATCCAATAAACACTCCCCCACATTGAGCTTAATACTATGGAACTTCCAAAAACAATTTATGGTATCTCCATATGCAATCATTACTTGGAACTCTAGTGTTGAATATACAAAGGAATTGGGATCTTTTGGTAATTTGCAATTGATGAAGTTATGGGTATTATGAGAATCAATCAACAATGTTACCTTTTTCTTTTTGATATATCCTTCTATCTTGAGGGTTTGTGGAGTATTGATGTTGGCCAATGCATGACAAGATATCATTGGAGTAGTCTATTCTAGCTCTATATCTTGTGATGGTTCCAATTCTTGATCTGATTCCTCTTCATTGTCTATGTAGAATACTTCTGTCTCACTGCATTTATGCTCATTACTATACTTGTTGTCATAATTGAAACATAGTCCCTTTGCTCTTCTTCCATCCATTTGTTGAGGTGTCAACCTTGTTGGTTGAGGTATGGTTGTATTATGAGCCCTAAAACGATCTATGCTTCATGTGTATGCTCCACTGATAGACTTGTGTGTAGCCTTATTCTTGGCTTGAATATGACAAGCAAATTGCATAGCTTCCATAATATTTTCAGGATGTCTTAAGAAAAATTCATGTTTAATGTTCTCTTTTAATCCACCTATATAATGTTGCAACAATTGATCATGACTTATGTCATCCACCCTTGTGGCCAATACCTAAAATTCTGAATTATAATCTTATATATCACTTAAGTGCTTAATTCTTGTCAATTGACCAAAGTAGTCATGTTCCCACACTTTCCCATAGTGTGCTTCCAAGTCTCTTGTAAATAAGCCTCGGGTATAATGATAAAGAGGGAGCTTCCTTTTAACCACCCATTGATACCATTGATATGGTTTTATCTCAAATTTCAAGGTTGATATGTGAATCATTTTCTTATCATCCATAATAATATGTAGTTCAAAATATTTCTCTATTTGGTTCGCCCAGGTAAAGATATTTGTTCCATCAAACTTCTTTAATTGAATCTTGTGAAAGTTGAATTTAGGACCCCCATGGTAATTAACTCCACTATTAGAGTTAAATACACTAGAAAATGAATTATTATTGACAAGTTGTTCAATTGAGATACTACCTTTATTTTCCCGAGTTCCTTGCAATATGATATTTTCTTTAGAGAGTCTCTCATCTAGAGCATGAAAGATCATGGAAGAGATGGAATTTTGCATTTCCTTCATGGATTTTTGTATTTCGTCGTTAAGGTCATTCTTGTTTTGATCCATCTTCTTTTCCATTTCTTGAATTTGTATTTTTTATTTTTCCAACTCGTCTCTTGTTATTGACCTAGCACTCAATTCATTAAGGCATTCCTCCAATTTGGATAGCTTGTTCTATATGTCCTCATTTTCTTCTTGAGTTATGGATGAGATGTCAGGAGGTTTAATTGGTGTTGACATATTTTTTGGACCCATGTAGAATACAAATGATAATACTCCTATTTTTCCTCTTTATTACAAATTTTGAATTACCAAAAACAGATCTTCGAATAAAAAGTTATGACAATTGCAAGTTATGTACCTTTCAAACTCTTAATTTGGAGTATGTTCTCTTGGTTGACCTTCCTTCTTGTGTATTTCTAAAATTTCGTCCCTTCTAAGTTTGAAATTTTGATATGTGTTTCTCTTATATTTCCTCTCTGCAATGCCATAGGTCTGATCAAAATTGGATGTGCCAAGTGGAAGTTAGGTTAACTTTCCCAAACCTTGTTTTTTTTGGAGTTTTCAGGAGAGAGAACTTGTATAGAATGCCACGTGCCCAATATTTGATATATGATTCTGAAACTTGTACCAGAAATACAAAAAAGTTGTCATCTTTCAAATGCAATAGGTCTCACTAAATTTGGATCCTTGTTGAATAAGATATGATGATTTTACATGGAACACTTGTTTGAGACTAGTAATAGGACTAGTCAAAAACCCTATCTTCCACAGGGATTTATCTCTGAAATTATAATGCCCCAGAAGATAATTTTTTTACCAAAGATACCTTTATATGTCTTATAAATAACCTCCAAGTTTCATTGTCTAAATCATCCCAGAAGAAAATTTATAACAAAAATGCTAAGATAACTTGCTCGGAGAAGAAAAACCCTAGGATCAATGCTCTGATACCAAATGTTATGATCCAACGCCTTAAAAATGATAAAAAAAAAAAAAAATGAATCATAGTCCACTTCGAGGGGAAAACCTCTTTTTACAATATATCCAATTCAGAATACAGTATGATATGTAATAAGATGATCCTAAGACTAGGTCTCCTTGGTATATATATAGGAGACAAATGGTACAAATATAATGAAAGGGTGTGATGAAGGGGTTCAAAACCTACATAAAAATATAACACAAGAAATGTAATAATTCAATAAGGGGATTAATAAGAGGTTTTATACATAACATGGGCTTGTATGGGGTTTTCTCTAGGGCTTAACAATGTTGTAAGCATACATTTATTTCCAACACCTTTGGAATATATTTACACTTGACATTACTTTGATTAAGTCTCTAAATCAAGTAAGGCTATAGCATATGAGAGTTGTCACAATCATGTTTAACACATTGCAAAATTGCAAATTTTATTGTTAATTCATGCCTCATGATCCTAAGATATCTCACGAACCTCAAGTTTACAAATCTATACAGTGGCGTTAAATGAATGACATTTTTATGCTTGAATGGATCACAAATCTAGTATCTAAACTACAAGCTCAAGCATGATTTGGAGGATTCAAGGATTCTTGATGGGATACATGTTGGATATATCAATTGTCATATTCACTCAAACTCTTTCATACACAAGTACATGTTAGCTCATAATGTATTTAGAACTTGTATTAAATTTATGATTCTTAATCAAGCAAACACTTTTACAATCTATTTCATATCTTAAGGCAAACTACGTTGTTGGGTTAATGATTTTAGATCAATTTAAGCTAGTATTTCTCACTTGGTCTATAATGACTAGCTTACCTTGACCATAGGGATCCCCCCTAGGATAGGGTGGCCTCTTTTCCTTAGTATGGAGTGTGGGGAAAGACCACTGAGATGACAATAGGTAGCTTGCATGTAGTGCTTCTAGGCTCTCGTGACTTGCGGTTAGGACTTTCTTCACCTAACGAAAGTTTGAAAGGTAACAATGACCAAAATGCTTCTTGTAATGTTTATGTAGACAATTTTCAACTCTTTTTTTTGTTTGTTTTTAACATTTGAAACATTTATTACTTCTTTAATAGGTCATTGAAACAACAATTTGTTGTAAAAGTCAAATCAATAAGTTTCTCCTAAATACAAATTGTGCCATTTAAATTCACTATCCCTACATCTCAAAGTTTTACAGATGATAGATCAAACTCCAATATCAAACACATGCCTATAAGATTTTGCAGAGAGACTAAGAGAGTCAAAACACATTGTCATAATCTGTTCAAATTCTATTTTGATTATGAGAGTAAGTAAAATAAAAGCATACACACAAACATATATTATTAAAACCATCACTTTGATTGTGAAAGACATACTATAGACCAAGTGAGTCTCTACAAACATTAAAAGAAAACACACATATAACAACAATAATCATGTAGAAAACTTCATATGTAATCAAATAATTACAAAACTTGTTTATGAAACAAACATTTTCCGTTTCCTTCCTCTCTAGATCACGGGATTTGCATTTTATAGAATTAAAACTAAAGCTCATGATATACAGAATGCGGCTGCTGGGATTTGAGGCCAAGTCTCATTAGCCGCATTGAAATCTTACTACTTACCAAAAAAAATCAAATTTTATTTCACTGTGGGTATTGTAAATTTATTAACACCCCTAAATTACATGATTTTAATGAATACATGACTATATATCTATTGGAGTTTGAACCTGAATCATTAACGAAAGAAGACCGGACCCAACCCAATAAACAAACTAACTAATAAATGGACCATTGTCCACATCATGCCTATATCTCAGATTTCTAATGAATTAAAAATATTTGCTCGCACAACTTCATTACGTTGTGATTCCTTGAGTATTTTAATCTTGATGTTAAAGTATTAATGTTTTTTTTGTAAGCAACAAGCCCGTCTAGCTCAGTTGGTAGAGCGCAAGGCTCTTAACCTTGTGGTCGTGGGTTCGAGCCCCACGGTGGGCGTTTTATTTAATTTTGTGCATTTCTATTTGACGAGCCCAAGGCTCTTAACCTTGTGGTCGTGGTTTCGAACCCCACGGTGGGCGTTTTATTTAGTTTTGTGCATTTCCATTTGACGAGCCCAAGGCTCTTAACCTTGTGGTCGTGGGTTCGAGCCCCACGGTGGGAGTTCTGAACTCTTTTTCGCATTTCTATTTGACAATTTTCATGCAGATACCAGTCGTCCTTTCGTGTAATATTTTGAAATGCAGCATGCATTAATTCTTGTTGTTCGTGGTTACAACCTTCAATTTAAAGACAATTCATGCAGACCCGCTGTCTAACCGTTATTTTCATCTTTTAGTGACCTGCAATGGTTTTATTGACTTTTATTGTAACTGTTTCTGATCTCTTCTTCAAAAAGAATTTTGTAGTACCAATCAATTCTTCATAGATTTCAATTCAGTGTGTTGGACATCACTCTGATTCCTACAATTTGACAGTTGTTATGGTCGTAAATGAAGAATAAAAGGCAATAATTAAAAAAGAGGCGCATAAGAAAATTTTGTGGTTACTCGAAGCAAATATCTCTGGACTCTGACTGTTTCCACCTTTGGTATATGTCTGAAACAATTGTCCACTTTTGCTATATGTCTGAAACAATTGTGTTGGGATTTGGTAACAACCAATTACCAAAAACAGATTATGGATCCTATTACAACCAAGTAGACCAAGTTAGATTATGGATAGGGGTTGCATTTAATATTCAGTTTCATGTGTGAATGTATAAATTCATGTAAGCCCGTAGAGGTAGACCAAGTTAGATTATGGATAGGGATTGCATTTAATATTCAGTTTCATGTGTGAATGTATAAACTCATGTAAGCCCGTAGAGGCAAAATCACTGTGAGAGACTGAGTGTATGAGAGACTTGCAAATCTGATGTAATCTCCATAATCCGAATAATAAGAGAACCTATGCCTATGCTTGACCACGTGAAATCCCTGTGTTTGTTTATATGTGTATGATTGTTATTTATCATATTGTGAATTATGTTTCCTCACTGACAATTCCAACAAATTGCACTAGCGACATTGGCTTGTTAAGCCACGTTAGGCCACTCGGTTACCTTCTCCATTCTTTGCATAACTTGTTTCCAAAGCTTCGGAGGGGAGAGTTATAAAAATTTGAAACTCTTACCCAGACTTATCTACGATCAGCCAAGATTTTCCAACCAAACAGAGAAGTGAAGTTATTCTCTCTTTAGCTGTGGGTCATATTGAATCCTGAAAAGTTGGGGAAAGTGTCTAAGCAATCCAACATGTTGTTATAAGATTCCTGATTTTACCTCAAGGTGAGGACCAAATCATCTGGAAAGTCTCCATTGTAAGCTGAGCAACATTACTCTCTAGAAGGGAAATGCCTGGAATTTTACCTTGGACAACTTTCTAGGCCAAGAGGTAACCCAGGGCTTTAGTTACCATGTTGTACAAATGCAAACTAAGTGAACAACTTTGCCAAATAGGTCTGCATAAACTGATATCGTCCAACTTGAGAGCATCAATGGAGAGGCAAGTTGACTTTGCATCCAATTTTTTTTTTTTACACGGGTAAGGGAAAATGTCCAAATTATATGCTAAATAATATGTTTCCAGCATCAGAGCATTTAATGCTCTATATGTTGGGATATATAGTATCCCATCTAAAACATCTTTAGATTGAACTGTATGTATCCCAATATATAGAGCACTAAATGTTCTGTTGTGACGTACATATTGATAGTGAAATGTCAAAGCTACATTGAGAGAATGAGTAAATAGATTCAATGATACAAAATTTGAACTTAATAGACATCGTGTTTTGTACAATGAATCTAGTCATTTCTATATCTTCTCAAATTGCTCTGATATATGTTGGAAATAATGCCTCCATTATTGACTTGGAAATATTGGAGTAAGCACCAGTGGTAAGCACCAATTATAAGCTTCAGTTGTGAGAGTCTGTTGTAGGCGTGTTAAGAGTCAGTTCTTAGTTAAGAGTCTAGTTTTCTTTGGTTTGCATGTAACCGACTTGTTAGAGTCTTTTCCTATATAAAGATGTAATCCGTCTTCATTGAATAATACAGAAGTGAGCAAGCATAGCCTCACCGTGTGTTTGTTTCGCATATTTTATCTTGGTATTAGAGCCACGGGGAGAGGGCGTGGATAGCGTGCATAAACGTTTTTGGAGGGCGAGATTTGCTAAATCCGCGAGCTTACGAGGAGGGGCATTCCTCCATTGGTTGAAATCACGTAGAAGAGTCTGCTTTGCGTGAGTTTTGAAGCGTGAAGGCACTTGCATGAGCCCATTTGCAAAATAATTCGCGTGAGCTTGTGGCTGCATATCATTTCGAGGAGGAGCATGGAGTTTGAAGGTAAAACCGTGAAGGTTATATTCTTTTTGCATGCATGGAGGTTTTATTGATAATTGTGAAGGTTTGAAGGCAAAGCATGAGCAAATCGCGTCCGACCAATTTATTGTTGCGTGAGGAGCGGAAAAGTTTATTGTTGTGCAGGCTAGGTAAGAAGAGGCCACTTGAGCTGTTTTTTTCGTGGGAAAGTGAAAGGAATCAAAGCAATTCCGTGGAAAGGTAGCATGGAAATAAATTGCATGCGGAAGTTTAGTTCTCAATTTGGTGCTGAGCAAGTTGCTTGCGTGGAGTTTTTGAAAATCGGTTGCATGCTTTGACTTTTTAAGGAACATTTGAATAAGTGTGGATTATAAAGTTTTTTTTTAAGTGGAGTTATAAATTTTTTATATTAAAGTGGAGTTTTGCATGGTTATAGTTTGAAGTTTCTTATTAAAAAAGGTGGATACTTTTTATTAAGTGAAGAGTGAGTTATTCACTTCTGCAAATATGCCAACAGAGACTCTTTGGCATCAAAGGTATGGACACATCAATCATCCTGATTTATTGTTATTACAGAAAAAGAATATGGTTGAAGGACTTCCCATGTTAAAGAATGAGAAGGTTGCTTGTGATGGANCATAACCTTGCAAATGAATTCCTTGAAAATATAGTGCACCCATGGCTTCCTTTTATAGCATAGCTTTGAGGCATTATGCAACCAGTTCTTAGTGTGAACAAGGGGCCCTTTAGGGAACCCTTAGGTCTTTGACCATCTCCCCACTTGGATTCAGCTCAGATTTGAGGGTCAAATTGACTTGGGAGTTGAACCAAAAGTGGGTGAGGGGCCGACAAGAACCATAAATGCGTCGTTCATGGAAGTGCGTGGATTTTACTATAAACAGTCGCACATGTATGTGGGTTTCCTATATAAAGTAGCGCATCTTGAGCATGTGCACGAGTTTTCCTGTATAAAGTAGCGCATCTCGGGCATGTGTGCGTGATTCCTTTGGTGAATTTGGGCACTTCAATTTTTTGACCCAATTGTATAGTTTTTGCCTCTTGGACATGAATTTCTGAAGATGTGGGTGAACTAATAGGTGTCTGGCGATGCTGGATTCCTGTTACCATTTGCGGATGAAATTTTAGTGATAAAAGATGCCCCCTGATGGATGAGGTTATGAGCATACGTATAGCCGAAATTCACCATTGTTTCTTCTACTGAGAGTATCATTGTAAGAGAGAGCGATAATGAGAGTATCAAGAGTGACCCGTTGGAGGGAGAGGGGAACTTGAAGAACGAAACCTTTCGTAAGGTGTAAAAATAAACTATGTACACATGAAGTGGGAATGCCCCATGCTCGTGCTATGTAACTCAAAAATGTGTAATACAGTAACTGAAACTGTGTGTTGGTGTAGATCACTACAACGCCCTCCAGGGAATTTTGATAATGAAAGAGGACAATTTTGATGGTGAACAAACTTTGAAAAAAGGTAAGGACACCTATGAGAGGTGTCGATGATACTTAGGCATTGATAGCCTATCAAATTTTAGAGGTCTTCGGCATATATGAAAATAAACTGCAATAGTCGCAAAGTAAGACCCACCACAACATGAGAAAGAGTTGAAGTCGAATGTCATGGGGGTCAACGACAGCAGAGGGTAATGATGGTTCTCTCTATGCCATCTGAGACACCTCATTGTAAAGGTAATGAGAGTCAAGATACTGTTGCCCTCCTGGAAACTATGCTGATGTCGACAGAAAAGGAGATGCGACTTCAAGAAGTGAAGGGCTTCATGAAATCTACTTGGACAAAATCAAGAACTGACGAGGAACATGGACGAAGTCGAGGAGTAGTGAGACGCAAGACTGCCTTTGGTTGGGGAGTGGTGTAAAGTGGCAACAACTGTGAAACTGAATCTAGTGTCAGGGGGACATCTAGATGAGGGTAAATTGTGCTAGAGGCATGAAAAAATGGACAAACACATAGATCAAAAAGGTTTATGGACTTGTAAGATACTCGAGGTTTATGGATAATTTCAGAAAGGGTAGGAGTTTTAAAAAAAAATTCCCAACCAAGGGCGACATGGGTTGCTTTTCCAGGAAAAGAAGGTCGCCAAGGGTGACAACAAAAAGCTATGTAAATGATGTAAAGAAATTCTTTTTACAATTAAATGAATAAAGAATAATTTGGGATGAGAGTACAAATATAGAAATGGGTGCCCCAGTGCAATATGGTTGGGCCAGTTAGGGCGCAATTTGCGTGGAGAACTGGTGGAGGTTGGGGGCCCCATGGGTGGGTTTCTGTATGAGGTAAATGGAATGGAGGGAAATTTGCGGATGGGAAAACTGATTGTGGATGAAATGGATGGTGAATGATACTGCGGAGGCATAGTCCTGGAAGAGATAACCTAGGAGTCCATTGGGAAAGCTAGCAAAATGAGGAGAATGAGTATGTGGTTGATTATCGAAAATGCATAAGACTATTAAGACTCCCATCCCTAGGGGGTAAAAGCATCATGAGTGTCAAAGTGCCAAGGGGGACTATGAATGGGAAAACTCATGTGGGGGACAGTGCTACCGGGTGACAGTACCAAAATGCAATGGAGGTGACAGTACTGCAAAGCTGGATATGAGGATCCTACAGGAAAATTTCAGAGGCTGTGACTGGAGATGCAATTGAGATTCAAAGGGAATGATCACATGTCAGTTTTGATCATATACCTGAAATGGATTCACTAGTGCGTGATGACCTAGTACCTGCACACATGAAAACCAAATACCCAACGTGAACAATATCTAAAAATAAAGGACCTATAATAGTTATTTGATAATTTTGAACATGAGCAGGCATACCTGAGCGTGTCATGGAAAGATGCTCCATCGGGGAAAAGGGAAAATGATAACCTGATGAAAATGTTTGTGTAAGTGGCTGAAGATGGTTCAGAAAACGAAGCTTATGGGCTCCTGTACCAAAAAATGAATGTGGGGAAAATGGCTTAGATATGGACGATGGGTCCATAATGCCATCCCAATTTCATTGACACTATGGATGATCGGGCGATAATTTGGTGGGAAGACATGGACCTCCCCTTTTCTCAAGGATTGATGAATAAATGTAATGAATTATATTCATGGGAGTTTTGGTAAGGAGTGTTGGAGGAAGCTCAGGAGGATATGTGTGGCGTTTCGCAGCTAATGTGTGGCGGATGTATGGGATAGATGGGAAATGATGAGTGTAATGCCCATATTCTGCACATATGGCACATGCGAAATTGGTTCATATATGTTGTTTGCATGTGGTTGATGANGATGGGCTAGGTGGCAGGTGCCATGTCAACATCCATGTTAATGCCATGTCATATGTCACCAATGATAGGGGGTCACGTGTGTTGCACCTCTTTTGTCACCTAAATGAGAAAAACAAAGGTGCTTACAAGCTTAGTTGGGTTAGTTAAGCAAGACAACAGTAAAGGAAAGGGTTAGAAGAATAAACATAAAAGACTAAGTTAATAATTAAACTAGGAAAGGAAAAAACAATTAAACTATTGTGCATAAGGACATAAGAACAAGAAACAAACATGACTCATGTCACCAATGGAAAGGATTGTATTAGTGAAAATAAAACACCAAAGAGAAAGGGGACTTTGGGTCCCTTCTTCCTCCAAGGGAGGGCTCTTGGACCCCCAAGATTGAGCTCTTMTTACAACTTGRAAACTTGAAAGAAATGGTGAAAGAATCCCAAKCTAACCCACTCAAAAGGTGATGTGGATTGCCCAAATGGAATGGTGCTAGTATGCTCTTGATGAGAAAAGAGGTTTCCCCAAGAGAATAGTAGCAGCATAACCTTGCAAATGAATTCCTTGAAAATATAGTGCACCCATGGCTTCCTTTTATAGCATAGCTTTGAGGCATTATGCAACCAGTTCTTAGTGTGAACAAGGGGCCCTTTAGGGCACCCTTAGGTCTTTGACCATCTCCCCACTTGGATTCAGCTCAGATTTGAGGGTCAAATCGACTTGGGAGTTGAACCAAAAGTTGGTGAGGGGCCGACAAGAACCATAAATGCGTCATTCATGGAAGTGCGTGGATTTTACTATAAACAGTCGCACATGTATGTGGGTTTCCTATATAAAGTAGCACATCTTGAGCATGTGCACGAGTTTTCCTATATAAAGTAGTGCATATCGGGCATGTGTGCGTGATTCCTTTGGTGAATTTGGGCACTTCAATTTTTTGACCCAATTGTATAGTTTTTGCCTCTTGGACATGAATTTCTGAAGCTGTAGGTGAACTAATAGGTGTCTGGCGATGCTGGATTCCTGTTACCATATGCGGATGAAATTTTAGTGATAAAAGATGCCCCCTGATGGATGAGGTTAGGAGCATACGTATAGCCGAAATTCATCATTGTTTCTTCTACTGAGAGTATCATTGTAAGAGAGAGCGATAATCAGAGTATCAAGAGTGACCCGTTGGAGGGAGAGGGGAACCTGAAGAACCAAACCTTTCGTAAGGTGTAAAAATAAACTATGTACACATGAAGTGGGAATGCCCCATGCTCGTGCTATGTAACTCAAAAATGTGTAATACAGTAACTGAAACTGTGTGTTGGTGTAGATCACTACAACGCCCTCCAGGGAATTTTGATAATGAAAGAGGACAATTTTGATGGTGAACAAACTTTGAAAAAAGGTAAGGACACCTATGAGAGGTGTCGATGATACTTAGGCATTGATAGCCTATCAAATTTTAGAGGTCTTCGGCATATATGAAAATAAACTGCAATAGTCGCAAAGTAAGACCCACCACAACATGAGAAAGAGTTGAAGTCGAATGTCATGGGGGTCAACGACAGCAGAGGGTAATGATGGTTCTCTCTATGCCATCTGAGACACCTCATTGTAAAGGTAATGAGAGTCAAGATACTGTTGCCCTCCTGGAAACTATGCTGATGTCGACAGAAAAGGAGATGCGACTTCAAGAAGTGAAGGGCTTCATGAAATCTACTTGGACAAAATCAAGAACTGACGAGGAACATGGACGAAGTCGAGGAGTAGTGAGACGCAAGACTGCCTTTGGTTGGGGAGTGGTGTAAAGTGGCAACAACTGTGAAACTGAATCTAGTGTCAGGGGGACATCTAGATGAGGGTAAATTGTGCTAGAGGCATGAAAAAATGGACAAACACATAGATCAAAAAGGTTTATGGACTTGTAAGATACTCGAGGTTTATGGATAATTTCAGAAAGGGTAGGAGTTTTAAAAAAAAATTCCCAACCAAGGGCGACATGGGTTGCTTTTCCAGGAAAAGAAGGTCGCCAAGGGTGACAACAAAAAGCTATGTAAATGATGTAAAGAAATTCTTTTTACAATTAAATGAATAAAGAATAATTTGGGATGAGAGTACAAATATAGAAATGGGTGCCCCAGTGCAATATGGTTGGGCCAGTTAGGGCGCAATTTGCGTGGAGAACTGGTGGAGGTTGGGGGCCCCATGGGTGGGTTTCTGTATGAGGTAAATGGAATGGAGGGAAATTTGCGGATGGGAAAACTGATTGTGGATGAAATGGATGGTGAATGATACTGCGGAGGCATAGTCCTGGAAGAGATAACCTAGGAGTCCATTGGGAAAGCTAGCAAAATGAGGAGAATGAGTATGTGGTTGATTATCGAAAATGCATAAGACTATTAAGACTCCCATCCCTAGGGGGTAAAAGCATCATGAGTGTCAAAGTGCCAAGGGGGACTATGAATGGGAAAACTCATGTGGGGGACAGTGCTACCGGGTGACAGTACCAAAATGCAATGGAGGTGACAGTACTGCAAAGCTGGATATGAGGATCCTACAGGAAAATTTCAGAGGCTGTGACTGGAGATGCAATTGAGATTCAAAGGGAATGATCACATGTCAGTTTTGATCATATACCTGAAATGGATTCACTAGTGCGTGATGACCTAGTACCTGCACACATGAAAACCAAATACCCAACGTGAACAATATCTAAAAATAAAGGACCTATAATAGTTATTTGATAATTTTGAACATGAGCAGGCATACCTGAGCGTGTCATGGAAAGATGCTCCATCGGGGAAAAGGGAAAATGATAACCTGATGAAAATGTTTGTGTAAGTGGCTGAAGATGGTTCAGAAAACGAAGCTTATGGGCTCCTGTACCAAAAAATGAATGTGGGGAAAATGGCTTAGATATGGACGATGGGTCCATAATGCCATCCCAATTTCATTGACACTATGGATGATCGGGCGATAATTTGGTGGGAAGACATGGACCTCCCCTTTTCTCAAGGATTGATGAATAAATGTAATGAATTATATTCATGGGAGTTTTGGTAAGGAGTGTTGGAGGAAGCTCAGGAGGATATGTGTGGCGTTTCGCAGCTAATGTGTGGCGGATGTATGGGATAGATGGGAAATGATGAGTGTAATGCCCATATTCTGCACATATGGCACATGCGAAATTGGTTCATATATGTTGTTTGCATGTGGTTGATGATGCCATAGTAGCGTGGGACATCCTTGGTGGAATGGTAAGCAAAATGTGTTCTTGAGGAAGCTAGATAAAACTGCGTAGCTCGAGAAGAGAAGGACATTTGTGAGTGGGGTGTCCTTTTCTTTCACATAAGGCACAAGGGAGTTGAACTTGGGGAGGTAGTGGAGTGATGGCCTCTTTCTTCTTCCGTCTACCCCCAACTGCAATGATGGTGCTAGTGATTGGGGGTAAGGGTGGTGTGGTAGGAACAAGTATTAGAATCTTCACTGGGATTGCCTCTGACTGAGGAGGGAGGGATGGTTGAGGAACCATATTGGGTGGATGTAGATACCATACCAGGATTTTCCCCTGGAGGGGGGGGGGGATCTATGATAAGTGGTGCGATGGAACTCTCAGGGAACTCTTGAGGTAGTATTTCTTCAACTGGTGGAACTTTGATATGGGGAGGGGAATCAGTGATAGGAGTCTTGTCTTCAATGTCTACTCCTTTAGAGGAAACTACACACACTTATACTAAAAAAGATGGGTTTAGGAACGGTGGTGCTCCCTGATAAGTGTCCAACATGGATGGGTCTTGGAATAATCCAGGGCCAATGTTGGCAACTGGAAAATAATTTGAGCTAACAGGAAAAAGGGGGAGGATGTTATCGATGTTTGTAGAATGGTTAGGCTCATAATGTGTAAGTTGGTCGATGGTGACGATCTTCCCATTATGGGGGAACATCATTGTACGAAACACAAAAGAGGCAACTTCCTTCATAACATACATGTAGTTGTGTCTGAACGAGATATTGTAATCAAGCTAGGAATCGATAACTTCAATGTCAATGAGGATGGTTTTTCCCCCAAGTTCTATGGGGACATTTTGACAAAGCCCTGCAGAAGATGTTGGTCGATCATCGTAAGCTCAAAGGGTGATGGTAGAGAGTACTAGCTTAGGGGAACTGATTTTCTGCCATACGTGTTTAGACATAATGCAGGTGGATGCACATTCATCGATGATACACCAATAAACTGTGGTGTTCCGGATCTTAACTGGTATCTGGAAGGCTATATGGGCTGGAAGACATGGTTCTCCATTGTCTGAATCAAATGTGATCAGCTGCGTGTCAGCTATGTTGACTTCCCCCAAGGTAGAAAGCAAGGATTTTCGCTATGATGGACAGGTTTGGAGGACCTCCAACACCAATATGGCTACGGGAGATTGGGATAAGTCATCAACTAGACTATAATTATGAGCATCCCTAGCATGAGAGTTATGTACCTTCCATCGTAAAGGCATATGTGGTATGTGAGGAATGGGTTCTGTGTTAGGATGTGGAATCATCAATGGTTGTCCTGTAGTAGCTAGTAGTGTTTCTGAGGTGGTTGGGTTAGAGTCAGGAGGCATACCATATTGACGGTTGTGGGTTTGTAGAAGAATTTATTTGCTGGTGAGGAGGACACTATGATCAACCAAATTCCCAGGTTGAGTGGCACCCGGGTTTGGATGTTGCCCCATTTGTGGTGGGGTAGGGTTGATCATTTGTTGGGTGTTCATCACACCTTAGTATGGAATGGGGTTTTGAAAAATAGTTGGAGGCAGTGGTTGCAAATACTGTTTTGGGGCCTGCTAAAGGGAAGATTGTGTCGAAGGGCCTTGTGAGTTCAGGGATGTACGCATCCATTGGAGATCAGGAATTTGGGGTCAATCATGAGTATAATGTCCATACTCACCACATATAGCACAAGGGAAGTTAGTTCGAAGATTTTTGTGCTTCCCTTGTAATGGTATATTGTTATCGGTGCCCCCTTGGGGGTCTTAGTATTGGTTGCCCCCAATGGGATGGTTGTGGGGGTCATTCCCACCTGGTCCTGGATTGTCATTGTGTTGGTTTATTCCTTTCTGCTTATGAGTCAGATTGGTTGTATTCAAATTTTCAAATGTATGAACCTGTTGAATGGGAAAGGGATTAAAAAAGTTGACGTCGACATGTGGCTTTCCCAATGGAGGATTAACTGGCTGGGGAAGACTAGGAAATGGAAAATATGGATTGTTATGTGGATAGGATCCATACGGCGTATAGGAAGTAGAGGTAATTACACTACTGCTAGGGTTATATCTAAGGGTTAGGTGTGGACCCGTACTAGATTGAGAGACCAGATACGACATGGGTACTAGTGGGGGTGCCCTGTTATAGGATAAATCCGTGAGTGCGGACACAAATCAATCTCCCTAGATCCACCTAGTATCTAGAACAAAACATGACAGAATAATACACTTTCCCTAGATCTAGACTATTGAATGAACTAAGAGATGAGGATCATGGACATACCTTATGAACGCTTTCCTTAGATCTCTGT
>JZKD02S1714715.1:8294-21233 GCA_000966675.3 Picea glauca
TTCTATGTGATGATTGGTTGATGGTGATGATTTAATGTAAAGTTTTATTATCTCTCATATATTATTGGGTGGAAGGAAGGGGCAAGGATGGAGAGCTCAACTCTCTCTTGATATTGGAGGATTGTATCTTCCTCTTGGAGTTTTATCCCTCTCTTTACATTTGAAAGATGTAGCTACCGTTGGAAGTCATTACTTCCCTTGAACAATAACTATTGATTATTTATCATATATTGTGCATGGTGTATTGTAGTGTATTGGTGTAACTCTTATACTATTGTTCATTTCTCATTGGATATAATTGAATGGTTTAAGTATAAGTTGAAAAAAAAAATTACACTTGATACTGATTCACCCCCCTCTCAGTATCAACACACAATTAGTGATGAACCATCACAAAAAACATTATATTCCTTGCAATCTTTGAAGATGACAAATTTTTCTTGGGGGACACAACTGCAGTATTTCCTCAACCTTAAAAGGATCCACCGTGATCCCATACTTGGATATGATAAAACCAAGTGATCTAATGGACACAACAACAAAAAATGCATCTATGAGGTTTCAAATGAATTATGTAATATATTCATCTTTCAAACACAATGCAAAGATGAGCCAAGTGGCTAAGTTATCCAAGTAAGCCTCCATGATATGTTTAATATTGTGAAAAGATTAATAATGACCCACTTAAATGTGGATCCATCACTTTTAAGACTAAACGACATTTTTTGATAAGAAAACATGCCCCAGGAATAGATAAATGTGGTCTTTCACTAGTCTTATTTATGGATTTGAATTTGGTTATACTCAAAAAATCCATCTGTAAAATAAAATATTTAATTTACATCACATTCATTGATAATATGATCATTGAATGGAATAGGACAATTTTCTTTTGGATGTTCTTTATTCAAATCCTAAAAATTAGTACATTTGTGGAATGTCCCTTCCCTTTTATTTATAGGAATAAAGCTAAACACTCACTCAGTCAAGGGAATAGGATAGATGAATCCAAGTTTCAACAACTTCTCTAGAGTCTTCCTTGATGGTTTCTTATTTTCTTGGATTGACCAGTCACAACCTCTATCTAATGAGATTAGCATTATTGTAAGTCTTAATTTCATGTTCAACAAGACAACAATCTATGCTTGCCATTTATTTGTAAGACCAAGAAAAGACATCATGAAATTCCTTGAATAGAGTTGTATATGTTTGAACTTCATCCAAAGAACAATAAACTTTGATAAATATGTTTTTAATGATGTCATATTCACAGATACATCAATTGTCATACTCTTTGAAATACTTTCCATGTTACCTTCTGTTAGCACTCTGTAAATTTTGTCAAGTTGATAGAAAAACGGTAGAAGTAATTGTTTCAACCAACTTTAGGTTGGATTCTGACCCTTCCAACCAGAGAGGGCTCTCTCGAACATACAATCATTTGGGATATAGCTACTTAAAATACTCAAAATATTTGGCAATATGCGCACAGAGGTAAGATTCCGCCATGTTGTAAAATTTAAAGGTGGTAGGACAAAACAGAAGAGCAGGGCCATTGGGAAAAGGGTTTCGTTCCTAAAAATGTATGAAAGATTATAATCTATGTATTCCAGAGGGAACAAAGGAAAAATAGGTATGATGTTTAGCCAAATAAGTAATAAGAGATGGTAGAGGAAAAGAGAGGAAAAGCTACTATCAGCAAGAGGCGTCCATTAGAGGATAAATCTCTTGGTATAGTATTGGAAGAAGAAACATAAAGGTTGGCTACTAAAAATAGAGCACTAATATCGAGTGAATTATGAACCAGGAACCAATAATCATATGCCAAGTATAACCAATATGAGAAAGAGCACCAGCAGGGTGAATTCTTTCCTTTTCTTAAAGATTATCTATAGGAGAAAAACACATTTATGGATATGAAATACAAGAAAACACACTGAGCATCAACACTGTGATGAATCTCGTCTATCTAAGAAAACATTATCTACTTATATTAAACATTTATAAGAAATTACAAATCTATCCTGCTACAAGGGCAGGCCCTTCTCCGGTAAGTCCAACCATTCATTTATCTTTTTGATAGTATATATAGATAAATTACATAGCAAATTCAAAATAGATCATCTTCCCCAAGATTCCAAAAATAGATATTGGCCATGAAAGGAGTAACGTACCACAACTGAACTCTTATTTTCTAGGGAATGTTATAATAAAAAAAAACTGACATATTCTATATTTTACCATGAACGTCACTTGTCTGCGTCATCAAAAAATTTACTAAAAGATACTTAATTTAGCTTGTAATTTATTTCAAAATTGTGATTTCTTCCTTTAAGGTGTCGAGCCAAACAGGTTGACTTTCTCCAATACCTTCGACCATTTCATCTTCGGTCTCCTTCTTTCGTCGCTTGTTCCTTTTGCTTTCTCTAGATTGCATGTAGGATCTGTCTGCATATCCATTAATGATTAAATCCTTCATGATAGGATTTAATCTGATCTCTTTACCTGCCTCGAGTTCATCTGCAGACTTTGTGTGAAATTTTGTTTCCATTATTTGTACAGCAAGATTTTTTTCTTCTCCATCGACAATTTTGTCAAATTATTTGGACAACCCGATTCGTTGAAGGTCGTTGGATCAATATTCTCCATTTCCTCTATTTTTCCAGGAAGCATGAGCTTATCTCCCTTAGCTATACAATAATTAGATGAACGATGTGATTTGTGGTTACCTCGTTCTATAATAAAACATCAATCGCCCAAAATGGAGTAATGTCACCCATGTTTTGAATGACAATCATCACTTAGTGCCAATCATGGGCTACTGACAAAAGTCCCTACAGGGATAACGGCTTATCACGTTCAGCTATTGATTTCAAATGATGAGCCTTCAAATCATTTTTTTGGTAGCGCTCACCTGGCATTGCACAGACAAAAAGTACCTAAACAATTGTCTCATGGTGATTTGACTGGACATCGACTTTCCCTTTCCACATGTGACCCTTGGATTTTACATATTTAATGATATTTTGACATGTGACATCGATATGAGATTGAGTGGTTTCGAGCTCACCTGCATTTCCCCCCGATATGCATCTAGTGGTGCCACATGGCCTCGAGATGAGACCATGGTATTCTTATCAGCCCACTTTTGAGGGATTAACCTCCGCATTAGTTCTCGACCTGATATGCTCCACGACCGTTGATATGCTATATCCATGATCCATGACCCGCCAAGTCCCATCAACTTCACACCTCTGCTATATTTAGCCCCATCCACTAGATGGGGCCCGGTCTACTATTCTATCACTCCTCTATACCGATTTAACCTCTTGCTAAGTCCTGAGACTTGGATTCCAAAAAATTGTTACAGTGATAACATGGGCTCCAACTGGGGATGTTATCCTACCTGCAAGGTAGCAATGAACAGTATACCTTATGCCTTGTCCATTGGAGCTTCTCTCACAATAGGTGTGTGCCATACCTTGACCTATCACCAATGTCCATTGAAAACTGAAGTCTACATATCGCTCTCACCTGGAGGTTGGACGCTGGACATATCGTTAATCATATGACTGAACACTTTATTTGGAGACCTAAACTTGAACATGCCCGATCCATGAGCTTATTTGTGCCTACCTACCCTAACTACTCAAATGTACTGCTAGTCAAGTAAAATCAAAATGCCAATGAAGCCATGCTAGCATTTTACCCACTACTTGTTTATTTAGCACATGCTTTCTCCAAAGCTTGTTCACTGATAACCCATTCGAGAAGTTATATATGAATTTGAATCTTAGAATTTCAAAAATATTGGGATTGTTTATTGTTTCTAGAAAAATTTCAAATGGATCTTGTTAGCATTAGAAGTCACCTCTAGATTGTGGCAAAGGTAAGCCCAGTACCCATCAGTTTTATGTCACAATGAATAAATTTAAGGGGGGTCTAATGGATGCAGACTCAAGATAATATCTCTTTAACTCAGAAAATTGGGTTGATATGTGAGAACAGGTGAGGTCTTGATCCAACTTCAGTCAGTAAGTTGTAGTAAGGGTGAGTAGGATGAAGAACTTGAGGAGAAAATGTAGAGGTCTTCTATGGACATTCGGTCTTCCAACATCCTAAGGAGGAAAATCTTCAAATACAAGATCCTTTTGAATCCAAAACTTCAGGAAACTGAAAATGCCATAACAATATTGCAATCAAACATTCATTACAATACAGTTACCACAACTCGAATGGATCATCCATTCCCGAGTCTTCAATATTTGAAGGAAAAGAGATAAAAATAAAGTTGATTGTCATTAAACAAGAAGTCTCAAATGGCCACACATAACCAGAGAACCAGAGGCTTCATTAAAACTTTACAAATCAGGAGTGTAACTCAACCATAGACCCTAACAAACTATCAAAACCGAGTATTTATACTCAGAACAACTTTCCACCACTACGAGTGTGATCTAGCTACTGCAATCAAAGATTTGCATCTGCATCTCTTCTGTCAGTCTACACTTGCATCCTTCTGTCAGACGTGATCTCATATCAGTATGGGCTTTGCAGGAGAATTTGTTGATAGGGGAACTTTGGGCTGACAATCTGCCTCCACGGCCAACTCCTCCATGCTTTCCATTTATGGGGTGAGATGAGGTTTCAACCACCTCCCCCATTTTCATCAACTATTTTCATCAAGATCGGGACAAGGCTTGACACCTATGAATGCTCTAGGTGGTGCTCACGACTCCTCTGGGTCAATCCTGACACCTCAAGGCCATGTAGATCCTTTTCTGTGAACAATACAGGCACTTTCGGCCTTTCGCGCAACTCTTCTTCATCGCTCCATGCAACCTCGAGCCATGAACTCATGCTTATCCCATATGAAATTTCAGGATTTTGCATTTCAAGAGTCTTCACTCCACTTGATTCCAAAAATCCTAATGCTCGAACTTGTGAAATTTCCCATCCAGGTCGACGGTCAAACTTACTTTGAATTTGATGACCACGATCATGTCCCCAAATAACCTTAGTCGTCAGTTTCCCAATAGGCACACACCCTTCTTTATAGCCTCTCTTTCTATATGACTGTGGGTTGTGATCATGGGCCCAATTCCGAAGAGCTTCATGATTTTGCACTTTGCGAACTTGCATCATGCTCCATGCCAAAACCTATAAGTCACGAAATTGTGACTTCTCAGATCAGGTGCCATGCGTCCCTTTGAATCAGACGGTCTAGATGAATATCGGCATTTCGAGACTTTGAAATATCTACACATTCCTCACTTTAGATTTCCCAAAATGATTTTCTCTGCGGTTCAGATCTAGTGCCACGCGTCCTGCTAGATCGGACGGCTCCCGCTAATTTAAGATTTCGACGGTTAAGCTCTTTTACAAATAACTTCAAAAACGTTATGAACTCCTAATTCCCATGATTATTATCTGCCGCTAAAAAACTAAACTTTCTCACTCGCTTGATTTGAGTTCATATCAGACCACTCTAAGTGTTGTGCTTGTGCTTATGGTGGTGGTCCCTGAAAACCAATACTTGGATGATGGATGAGGGCTCGAGAAATCAAAAGGATCAGTGATGGAGGTAGAGAGGGCAGTGATCGAACTTAGAGAAAACGTAAAATCTTAAAGCCAAGACTTCTCAGGAAAGACAACTGGAAAAACAGGTCACTCAAATGAATGAAGGAAAACAGAATAAAAACCTACAAGCCAAA
The DNA here is from genome assembly GCA_000966675.3 of Picea glauca. Taxonomy (NCBI): domain Eukaryota; kingdom Viridiplantae; phylum Streptophyta; class Pinopsida; order Pinales; family Pinaceae; genus Picea; species Picea glauca. The sequence continues at coordinate 14,009 of JZKD02S1714715.1, forward strand.
AGGGAAAAACTTAATATGGGGTTTGTCAAAAGGAGAGAGACAGGGAAAAAATACAGACCTGGGTAGAAACCACAAACGCACAGGACTTTGACAAGCTCATGTGATAACATTTAGCTCCACAATGGATAGCATGGTCCATGCAGGCAGCCAAGAACAAGTAGTTCCAGTGCCTTTGTATTGGTTTATGGGGTCCCTGTTGGCACAGGGGAAAACCCAGGGTTCAACTCTTCAATAGCACACCAACAAAACCCTAACTACCGTCCCTTTCGACAACACCTGCGAAGAAGATGTAGTCTCACCCAAGGTAGAGGTAGGGGTGGTTGTAGGACTTATTCTGCGATGTAGGTTTCATGGGGGAAACCTTTCTTTTCTTGGAGGTCCCAGCTTCGTCAATAGGGTCCCTAGGCAGTGTTACTTTGCCTTGTTTCTTCTTGTCTTCTTCTCCTTTTTCCTCTTCTTTGTCTACTTTTTCATCACCTCCCCCTCCAGGTGACTCTGAAGCAGTCTCTTCTGATGCATTGTTCATATCATGTACCTCTTCCCTTTTCTTCCTTCTACTACTGCAGGGTGCATCATACTCTTCGTGAGTAACCACAGGACTTCTGATGACATCGGGGTCAGACAGTTTTACCTGGTCAACTAGTATAAGGAACTCTACAGGCCATTCCTTAGTGATTTCTTCCATGTCCTCCTTTGTGAGTTTGTAGTAACTCTGCAACTCTTCTTTGTGTTCGTCTCTGTGCACAGTGATATAAATAAAATGTCTATCTGCGTGGAACTTCACAAATGGTCTGAACCTGTGCAGGGTGTTTGACATCATCCAAGGGAAAGACTCAATATCCCTCTTTAACTACAGTGGAACACCGCGTTTGACTGTCATTTTTTCACCATATTGTTCGAATACAAGAGCGTGGTGAACTTCACAGCTAAGGGTTCTGATGGCTCAATATCAAGGAAGGTCGCACCTTCCAGCATTTCCCAAGCAATGAAAGTGATGAGGATAATTAGCCAACTGAAGTGGAACTCGTAGCCCTAATCTTGAGCTTCACGATAGTCTTTCTCTAACTGGTTGATGAGGTACCTCGCCCAGTTCATTTGTAGCCCTTCCACGCATTTTTCTATGAGGTCAAAAATGAACCCTGTGACCTGCGTGGGTTTGTTCTTCCTTACTAGCTTACTAGCGATCAACTGGCAGACTAGGTGCACTGTGCCATTCTGAATGGAAGCTACCTTGTATCCTTGATTCCCGTTTCCCACATCGCCATAGGTATCTTTAATTTTTTGTGCTAGGGAGCGATCTGTAGCCTTTCCTGGATAAAATTCTTGTGGGTCTGGTCCTTGCATGCTTAGTCCGATGATCCGATGGATCAGCGCCAGATCGACGATGATGCATCTTTCCAGCCATAGATAACCACCATGGAAGCAATACAACATGATTTTAACGCACGCGTTAACCTCCTGATGCCTTCCAAAGTGTGGTATCTTCATCATGTTTAGGATAGTAGACCTCGCGATGTCCATAGTCCATGGTTGGGGAATGATATTCGACTTCTTCCCCTTGTTTCTGGTCAAATACTTGTGTGGGGCAAGCATTCCATGGTTCTTTTGATCTCCCATGTTGAAGTCACTGATCTTCAACGTCATGATTTTTCCTAACTACAGTCCAACTATGTGTATCCCCTTCGGGAGGTATGCAATGATCAAGGTGTAGTCGAAGTCCCTCGGGACACTGTCACAACTCACCGCGCCAGCCAGAGGTAGGATATAATCGGGCAGGATAGAAGGAATGAGCTTCACATTCACCAATTCATTATGATGGTTGGTTCATTTCTCTATCGCAACTTGAGATGGTCCATATCCACGAGCAGTCAATGGGGATGCGAGCACTCCTCTTATCGACGAGGCTTGGAATCCTATAGACATGACCTTCTTAGTCATGAGTTCTATGAGGATCTCTTCAATGGATTTATCTACTTCAGTAAAGTCACCCGACATGCATGCTCGAGATCAGGTATCCCAAGTCAATGATCAAATACTTGATGTAGCAGAACGGGTGGCGAGGTCTCAATAGGCACAGCATGAAAGAAACTAGTTCTTTGTGGGCTCGAATAATCATTGTTTGCAAAAATGTTCTCGGTGCAATGCTCAATGGGATAAATAGACAACAGCGTAACGGACTCCTCCAATGGGAAGGAACGCCTTAATAAATGCAATTCCATCCGTTATGGCATTGTCTCAATGATCTAATGGTGATATTTCTTGCCATAACTATGGTTCGAGCCGTTCTGGAGCATCGATCTAATGGTTGGGACGCCTCCAATGGTCATATTTATTCACTGTGGTGAAGTTCCAATCTTCATTGTTTTGATATCTCGGTGAAGTTCCAGTTCTACAAATCTTCCTTTTGCGAAGTCCTCCCTGGAACTTCCTATAATTTTTCTAACTTTGCTTTCTTCTTGTTGAGCTTTCTAGCTTTCTTTCTGGTAATCTAAGTCACCAGTTTCCTCTTTCCATTATTGTTATTATCTCCTATTGGCATAGTAACTTCGCACTATGGAGGGTCTTTCATAGGGTTCGAGGGTATTACTTCTTCTCTTTCTGGGGTAGGTGCTCTACTCTCTTGTACAAACAGGTGTTTCAAGTCTTCCTGTGTTATTTCAACTTTGATGTCCAAATATCTGGTCCTCAGTAGCTTCAACTGGTCATCTTGTTCTTTCAGTAAGTGCACTATTCTCCTAGCCATGAAATCCCTTAGTTCTTGCATTTTCTATTCTAGATCCTCCTCTTCTTGTTTCCTTTATATCTAATCTTTCTCAATCCAAGTATTTCCTAGTAAAATGGAAAATGGGGCGTTGTTCTCAACAAACTTAAAGATATCAAATTCTTCTTATGTCGAAGTTCCATGAGCACTCATAGATGTCTAGGTAAGTCTTCCACATAGGGTTATCAACTTTCATCTAAATAATCCTATTCCTCCCAATGAAGGAACCATAGCAGGCTTTCCCAAAATTTCTCAAGCTCTTTCTGTCATGATATTCACATGTGTTTCCTCATATAGAACACATTCTATGTCAAAGTCTCCTATTCTCGCTTCGATGCATTCCTTATCATTTAAGATATATGATAATTTGATATCTCTGTGATCGTTCAGGGTTTCTTTCATCTGTAATAATACAGTATCTGATTCTTTCTGGGGTTTTATCATATCCTTAGTTTCTTGGCCTATATCATGGTTTTCTTGTCTCATATTCATATTTTCAACTTTAGTGATCATTCTATGGCAATCCAAAACTTCATGTTCCATAGCTTTACAGCAAAGACAACTAGGACCTCTACCAGGGCATTCCTTAGCAAGATGTCATGGTCTTCTGCAACTATAACAAAGAGTTAATCCTCTCTTTATTTTAAATGACCCCCAACCTTTCTTGTACTATGTAGTGTGATCACAGTAACTAACCTACAAAAAATTCTTTCTAGGATCCTGCATCCATTTGTTAGTCCAAACATTCTTTCTATGCATAGGAATAACATATCTTTCACTATTCTTATCAGATCTATTCATATCTAATCTTTTTTCTTCTAGATGTGCCCTAGTTTTCAGACTAGGACAAAATCTATTAGACATACCTAGATCCATTCTTTTGAAACAAAAATTTTCACTTATCTTACATTTCTCAGAGCACAAATCTTTAATATCTTACCTATTGTCTTTAGATCTGATTCCTTTCTTAGCACAGAGCTTCACAGTCAAGTAGAATATTGCACACTAAAGAAGCAGATCTACGCACAGATCTTTCTTTTCTTCAGTTCCCAGCAATCACAGTTTTAGGTCCCGACAATGGAACCATTTGTTGGCACAGGGGAATACCCAGGGTTCAACGCTTCAACAATGCACCAAAAAAACTCTAACTACCGGCCCTTTCGGCAACACCTGCGAAGAAGATGAAGTCTCACCCGAGGTAGAGGCAGGGGTGGTTGCAGGACTCAAGTGTCTACAACCTAGCTAGGATAAAAATATATGATTACAACACTTAACAGAGAACTTAGCAGTTAATACTCGTCAATATTTATCCCTTATTCACATCGTAGGTTGAAATCCTAGTTATAGAGCAGTGTAGTATTCAACAAAATATAATACATCTAAGCACTTAGCATATAGAATTAGATCAGATCTAGCATTCATTGACATTACTAAGCACTAAGCTACTATATCAGATGCATCTAATATATATCATTGCACTAAGCATACATCACATCAATAACATAACAACTATAATGCACAAAGCAACCACAACACAAGATATACGTGGTTCACCCTAGTGTGGGGCTACGTCCACCAACTCTTCTCTTATTTATTGTCTTCTTTCAATATTCTACAAGCACAGAGCCACAAGAACCCACTCCGCATAGGATAGGAGATCTACGCACACCTCGCTAGATCCTCCTTCCCTGAGCTAGGTTTAATCACAAATCCTTCTTACAATATGCACACAAACTTCTTACAATCATTTGCACTTAGCTCTGCAAGTTCTTAACACAGTATGCACAAAGCATCCACAACTATTTGCACTTAGCTCATCGGCCACATTACATATCTACGTCTCTCCTACTTACATCGCCTAGCTTTATATTTATACATTACAAAGGGGCCTAAACATGGGTAAACCCATGGGCCGACATCCCATACCAGTTACATAAAACCTAAACCCAAAAATGCCCTAAGAAGGGTTTGAGATCCCACGATCTCTACTTTGCCTTGCACTCTGCCTTTGACCATCCTATCGAAGTCCCAAAAATGGTCAAGGGCCAATAGTCCCCTATTTGAAAACGAAAAACTAAAAATCAAAAACAAAACAGGAATGGTATTTACAGTGGTGGAATGTTAGTCATGGCCTAAACAAAATATTTCTTTAGAAAATGCCCATTTACAGGGCCACCAAAAACTTAAGATCCATCCAAATCCTACAACCTGTAAGTGTTATTTGGAAATACCTTAGATATTTTGAAGGGCCCAATCCACAGGGATTCAAATTTTCCATGATTGCCTTTGTCCTACTTGGGTTCATCCCATTTGAGTACTAGATCTCCCAGTTGGAAATCCTCTTTTCTTTCTTTCATGTCAAAAGTTTTCTTGATCTTCTGTTAATGTTCATGTACTTTGTTCAGTAGCTCCTCTCTAGTCTGTTGCACTTCTATCAGCTGCAGTATCCTCCTAACCATGTCATCAGGTTCTCCTTGGTAGTCCTGGAAGAATTTTTCCACTGGCAAGGTGAGATAACAAGGAAATATGGCCTCAACTCCATACACAAGCTGAAAAGGAGAGACCCCAAGAGATCTTTTTGTTGTCACTTTGTCATCCCACTGAGAAAATTTGAGCTTTGAATCCCATGCTTTCTTGTTGTCCTCTAGCAGTATTTTGATAATCTTTATAAGGCTTTTGTTAGATGACTCTACCAGTCCATTCCCTTGGGGGTAGTAAGGATTTGAGTGAATCAATGAAATTCCATACTGCTCACAAAACTAGATTAATGGCTTGGCTTTGAAAGATGCGGCATTATCAATGATGATTCTATTCGGACAACCAAATCTTGCCATAATATCTTCAAGAAAACCAATGATTACTTTGTGAGAAGCACTCCTTATGGGGATAGCTTCTATCCATTTTGTGAAGTAATCTGTCGCAGTCAAGATCCACCTGTTTTGACCGCTTGAAGCAATATGAATTTCCCCAATAAAATTTAGGCCCCACTGCAGAAAGGGTCATGAAGCTACCACGGGCTTCAATGGAAAAGACTTGAGTTGTTGCTTCCCAGAGAATTTCTAACACTTGACACAAGCCCTGATCTTTTCACATACATCGGTAAATAAAGTAGGCCAGGAGTACCCGACCCTAAGAATTTTATAGGTTGTGGTTCTCCAGAAATGATGTCCCCCATACAGGTTGTGATGAAAATCAAACATAATATTTTGGGCTTCCTGTGGGTCTAAACATCTCAAAAGCACTCCCAGAGGATCTTTCCAATACAAAACCTAATCAACGAGGAAATATTTAATTTCTTTAAGCTTTAAATCTCTTGCCTTGATTTTTCCTATTCTGTCAAGAAGCCTTAACTCCTACAGAATAAATATAATGTCTTTGTACCAGGTGCATTCTGCCAGGGGAGGGCCAACTTGAGAAGTTATATCAGCAAACTCATCTTGTTGATTTTTTGAGCAAGCGTTGATGAAGTTAACCCCCAAAGATTTTCAATTAGATCCAGCCAATAGCTTGGCTAAACCTTGGACTTTAACTAGTTTGGTGCTCTTTATTTCCAAATCAAATTCAAGGATTTTGGCAGTCCACTTGCTCCTTCTTCTGTCTATGTTAGGTTGAATCTGAATGTCCTTCACATAAGCTAAATGAACATATGCAATGACCTTTGAATGCAATACATAGATCCTGAAATATTTGAGGGCTTTCACCAAAGCATAGGCCTGCTTCTCCATGATGTCATATTTGATCTTTGCATCTCTTAATGCCTTGCTGAAAAAGGAAATAGGTTGCTCCAACCCCTCAGCATTCTTCTATGATAAAATGGATTCCACTGTGTTAAAAGAAGAAAAGGAGAAAAACAGAAAATCCTTGGAATAATCAAGACAAACAAGCATTGGTGCCTCATTCAATGCCTTCTTGATTTGATTGAAGGACTTTCTGGACTCAACAGTCCATTTTACTTCATTCCCCTTCCTCAACATGGTTGTAATATGCTTCACCAATTCAGAAAAATTTGAAACAAATCTTCTCAGAAAATTGATCTTGCCCAGGAAAGACTAAACTTCCTTCCGGGATCGGGGAAGTGACAAGGTTTGTATAGCTTCTACTTTGCTTGAATCAATCATGACCCCCTCAGTTGATACTATGTGCCCCAACAATTTTCCCTCACACATGGAAAATAAATATTTCTTAGGATTTAGGGAGAGACCAAACCTTCTACATTTCAAGAAGACTCTTCTTATATGCTGACAGTGCTCTTTATCAGACCTAGAGAAAACTGTAATGTCATCCAAATAAATGACCACTAATTTATCTCTTTCCCCAATGAAGGCGATGTCCATAACCCGTTGAAAGGTTTCCCCTGCATTCATCAATCCAAAGGGAATTTTGGCATACATGAATGTGCCCCAAGGAGTGGTGAAGGTTGTCTTTTCTCTGTCTTCACGCAGGACGGAGATCTGATTATAGCCA